>ML109248.1:46360-187366 GCA_003697995.1 Taxidea taxus jeffersonii
AAAGAAAGAAAGAAAGAAAGAAAGAAAGAAAGAAAGAAAGAAAGAAAAGTCCACAGTAAGTAGAACTGGATACATGAAGGAGAAGGCAACAGTAACAGAGACAAGATTGGGAAATTAGGCATTATATGGAAAATGGCACAGAAATAGGGAGCAAGTATGTAGACTTTGTAATAGCCTAATTACTATGGGAAATAATTGAATTGTTTGAATCACAAAGAGCTTGGAGTATTATGTTTTCTGAAAAATCTCTCAGCTTCATGGAGAATGAATTGGAGGTAGACTTTGGATCTAGGAGTAGAATGAGAGAAACATGCTAAGGATGATGTTGGTTATACTAGAATGATGGCAGGTACCATGGAGAAGAGTGAAGGTATGGATATGTATTTTAAATATTAGATGTCTAGAGATTGGTGATATCTTAAAGAACAAAGTAGGAAGGAAATGGACATATAACATTATATCAAAGATAATCCTTAGCTTTTAAGAAGAATCAACATGTTAGATAAAATGAAACTTGAAATGGAGACAACAGGTAGACTAAATTACTTTACTAAGTCAGTGAAGGGCCAGGTGCAAAGTGAGGATGGGGGAGTTATAGGGTGAGCAGTAAATCAGGCATTCAGTTCAGAACATGTTTATTTTAAAGTAACTAAGAAATATGTGTATCACCAGAATTATCAAGAATATAGTTGAATATATGGGTCTGTAATTTCATAGATCCAAAATATAAATTAAGAGATGACACCAGATCGTTTTAAAAATGCATAAAAAAACTCACCTGAAATAGAGTGGACATGATAAAACAAGAGAGTGTAATTCCAGTATTAACACATCAGATTGAATAGTGATATATATGGAAGAAAACTGAGGGAAAAAAACAACAACAACAGCTATGTAATCTGATTGAGATTAAGGAAAGAGAATATTTCAAAAGAAATGTTCATTCAGTTGTGTTGAATGTTGTTAAGAGGTCAAAATAATTGGCTAAATATTTTCTTACAAAATGAAATTGATCTATAGCATTAATTAAATTTAGGACTTGTTTATATTTAATCAGTCTTTACAGAGTGTTACAAAATTGTGTGAATTTATGAAAATAAAATAATACATGGGATTTTCAAAATTCTATTAAATATATTATAAAAACTGTTAGCTTTTGATGATAGTATTTAGAGATAGCAAGTATGACTGTTAATACTTGCACTAAATGCTTTATATCAGGTAAACTGAAATTCTTAAATGTGTAAGAATTAGACTTATCTTTACTAAGAATAAAATCTTGAATGACATTCAGGACAAAAAGAGATATTCTTTTCTCCACAATGATTCCATGTTTTACTTCAAATGCATTGATGTTTAATAGCAGTTACTTGAATCAAAGCAAAATTAGTCCTTGTTTCATCTGTAGTTAAAAAAAAAACAACTATGCAGTTTTCACATAATTCAAAGATAGACATACATGGGATTCTGTTTCCTACCCACTCCATTATTGCAGGATTCCCCAGAAAAGCTCCAGTCTTACAAAAGCAGCTGCTTGTATTTAGTGATAATCCTCTGTACTATTAGTTTTGTCTTTTGGGATAGGAAATTGATTACCTGACCTTAACATAGTGAAGACTTTGCATGTGTCTTGCCTTCTGCCTCAGAAAGTAAATTAGTTATATAAACAGTGAAAAATAGTTAAGAGTACAATGATGTTGTAGTTTGATTAGGAAAAATTTGAGAAAATGAAAAATAGGCTTTTGTTCTTATTTCCCATAGTATTTATTAATTTTATTTACTTTTACTATTTTTATTTTCCATAATAAATTACAAATTAAAATGCAACTGCTTTAAATAATGCATTTTTTAGTAAGTTTTTAACATTTTTAGTAAGCACATCAACATTTTAGCAGAGAGAGATGATGGGTAAGAGTGACTCCGAATACAATTACCTATCAGGATGCCTGTGTTTCTATCCAAAGAGAGAAGTGCTTTTCAGCTTGGGTACCTACGAAGTATGACAATATCCACTCTTAAACTGAACAGGACAGATCCATTACAAAGAAACAAAGAGCTGAACATCTTATCTTACACATACTTGGTTAGTTAGTGCTGATGAATTAAAAATTAGTCTGAATACCACTCTGAATAACAATAATTTATGTGTATGTAATTTTCATTTAATTATTTGCAAAGCAAAATTTATATTTTCCTAGAATGTAGTAAACATTCAGCCATAACTGACAAATTCTTTTATTTCTTATCCAATAATTTCTCAGCATCTCATGAAGTCTTATGTCACAGTATAAGATAGATTCTACTGAGAAAAACTCTATTGAGAAAAAAAATCCCTATTTCCTTCTGCTAAGTACCTAGTGTTCTACCAACCTTGACAACAACTCTAAGTATTTTCTTGCATCCTGACAGAAATGAAAGTGGAAAAATAAAAACTTCATGAAGGTAGTACTATGATTGTGAATTCTTGGAGTGTGTGGGAAATAGACAGTATATTTAATATATTAACCATATTAAATATATATTCAAGTATATAATTAAATATATTATAAATTAAATAAATATACACAAACCATATTTTAAATACACACAAATATATATATATATACACATATGATTTTTTTGTATATCATATATATATCATTTTTTCCCTCCAGGTTTACCTTTCCTTTCAAAATGTAACCTTCCAAACATTATAGAATTATTTTTAAATCTTCACTTTTTACCTGATATGGGCCAGAGGCTTCACTTTCTCTTCTACCATTTTCAACAATACAAATCATATCCCTAGTGCTCCTTAAACCTCTGGGTTCAGTAAAGCTTTATTTCAATTTCTATAGATTGCTATTAACTTCTAATTTGTTTAGATATGAACTTTAAGGAATATTTGTCTTGTCTAGTATTTGCCTTATTCAAGTATTACTAGGTTTTTATTATAGGAGGGTTTCCAAATATGTAGCTTAGTGTATTTTTGAAGTCAAGGTGTCATAACATTATGATACCTTATTATTAAATGTGGAAATTTTCCATACCATTTTTTAATTTAAAAATTATCTTGTTTCTCTTATGCTTGTATTTCCTTTACTCATTTTAATATACATTGTGCTGTAAGTGTTATGAAAAAGTAGCATTGGAATTTTTGTTGGATTGTTTTTAAAAGTTTGGATATATTGATCTGTTTATAACTTTCAGTATTGCCATCCGTCAACATGGATAATCTCTCCTTAGTCAGATTCTTGTTAAAGTGATATTTGTAATTTCTCCATTAGTGTCTCCTAAAATTTGTTATTTTCTAAGAAGCTTGTGTTATTGTTGATGGAAAATTTATTCTATTTTTTTTTTTAGTTAATGTCTTTTACTAACCCCTATATGATTCCCTGACTTCCGATTTGTTGAAGCAAGAGGTCAGACATTTACCACAATAATGTCTGTCAAAGTGGCTAGCCATAAAACTCCAGCACCACATTTTGTAGGGCACATCCCACAAAGGCAATTGATTGTGGTCTTCTTACCCACTTTAAAATATTCCAAAACAGCCAGCTTAATCTCCTTTCTCTTATGCTTATTCTTCTCAGAAATGGTATAAGACTTATTCTTTCTTTTCTTAACACCACCATGAAGTCTCAACACAAGATGAAGAGAGTACTTTAGATATTGCAGTCATACAAAGTACATGCATCTTCCCCTTGCTTGCAAAACTCAGTCTCTGCTTATCAAGAGGAATTCCTTCCTTACCCCCGCCCTTGGTCTTTACATTTTTTATAGTATCTGGGGGTTCAACCTCAAGAGTAATGATCTTCCTGGGGCGCCTGGGTGGCTCAGTGGGTTAAAGCCTCTGCCTTCGGCTCAGGTCATGATCCCAGGGATTGAGATCCTGGGATTGAGCCCTGCATTGGGCTCTCTGCTCAGCAGGGATCCTGCTTTCTCCCTTCCCCTGCTTCCCCCTTTCTCTCTGCCTGCCTCTCTGCCTACTTGTGATCTCTGTCTGTCAAATAAATAAATAAAATCTTAAAAAAAAAAAAACAGGAGTAATGATCTTCCCCATTAGGGTTTTCCCAAAAATCTGCATCTTGGTGGTGGTTCTACCACAGACAGTAGATCAGAAAGGGATTCTATTGTATTTTTTAATTAGTTATGGCAATTTTATAAACTCAATAATAATTTTTTTGCTTATTTTCTATCCACAAAATAAATTTTAAAATACTTTTTGATATAATATTTAGGCAGTTATATTTTCTGCAAAATATATTTTCATTTCTTTCTTGCCAATAATCAAGATTCTCATTCCCCTTTTCTTGTCTAATAGAATTAGCTAACTTCTAATGTGAAATGACTAAGGTATAGCAGTTTTTGTTCCCACTAAGCTGAACTGAAATGTTTCTAAAGTTTGATCACTGTGGATGACTTAGCTCTACATTTTTAAGACCCCCTTTACTAAGCTAAGTTCCCTTCTATTCTTAGTTTTTAATGATGTATGTATTTTTGGGGTGCTGGATGGCTCAGTCAGCTAAGCTTTCACTCTTGGTTTTGGGTCAGGTCATGATCTTGCAGTCATGAGATCTAACCCCTAATGGGGCTCTGTGCTCAGTGCAGACTCTGCTTCAAATGCTCTCTCCTTTTCCCTCTACCTCCAGCTCCTGTGTGCTCTATCTCAAATAAATTAATAAAATCTCTAAAATAATAATAATAATAATAATAAAATGCAAGTATTTAAAATCATATATATACACTTAGGCTTTTGTTATTTTTACCTTGATTTTTACCCTTATATGTTTTATATTTATTCAGTTAATGTGGTATTTATTAATAAATATTCTCATGTTTATCTATCATTACCTCCTTAGAAAAATACTGTTAGATGTGAGATGGGTGGATTCTTAGAAAGCTAATAAATAACACCCCTTTCCTTCATCTAAACCATTAGAAAAAATAATTTTGGTTGATTGATTAAGAAGGAAAATTAAAGGAGTTCAAATTACTACTTATATTACCAACAGAGACTGTAATAGGATACTGTGGCTTATTTTTCTTAGCCATGTAGACTTGCTAATTCTTCTATTCAAAATTAGATAGATTTCCTCTTGGGATCATACACACTGCTGGAAAATCCCAAGTCTTTCCATTAGGATTCTGCTGTGGTAGGTAATCTTTGCAGTCTCCCTGTTTTCTTTTTTTCTTTAATTAGATTTCTGATTTGTCTTTCTATGTCTATTATTGTCACATTTACATAGATATATAAACATACCTTTATGAGAAAAGAAATCTCTAGTTTATTTGTAATATAGCTTTGTTTTATCTACTAGGTTTTGTTATATATTAATTCATTGAATTAATTCAGTTCTGTTTCAAAAGTATTCTGTTTCTATTGCAAACTATATATGTTTCTAATTTTCTTTTCAAAAAAGACTTTATTTTTTACTCTATTTGTGTAGATCATATTAGTATGTCCTGGTAGTTAGTTTTAAAAATTTTTACTTGTTATTGAGATGAGTATTTATAGTTACAGAGTTTGTTCACTCATTCAGTAAATATTTGTCCATCACCCACTCTGTGCAAGATACTTTTCTAAGAACTAAGAGTATGTCAGTGAATCAAAAAAACTACAAACCCCTAATTGAATGGATTGCATATTCTAGGAAGAAATTTCAGAGGGGAAAGCAAGATAAAGAAGTAAAATATATTGTATGATAAAATCAAAGAGAAAAACAATAGGATAGGGAAAAGGAATAGGAATATCAAGAACTGTAATGGATCCAAATGTTTATCCCACTTGCAAATCAATGCATTATCTCACCACATTATTACAGATGTTGATTGAAGAGATGAGACTCTTGGTCAGAGGTAAATGACATTATTACTGATAGCATAGCAAAAATCATGAACCTGAGTCCCACATGGGCAACATTGATTGGCCAAGAAAGATGCCTGTACACACAATTTGTTACATTACAGAAGAGAAACCCTGAGCATAAGGAACATTCAAGAACCTGAATCTTTTATAATAGAGAGTAAGAATACCTGCCATTTGTTCTGAAAGAGACACTGTATTTTCCAAGATTGTTCATCATGCAAACATACCAGAAAGATAGCAAAAAAAAAAAAAAAAAAAAAAAAAAAAAAAGCCAAAACAAAACAGAACAGTTTGTGCCTTTGCTCACAAGACCCATAGAAATGTAAGAGACTCCAGTGTCTCCTTGTAATATTCACCTATTGCTTTTACAACTTCTTGGCTTTGGTTGAATCTCCTCATGTGTAAACTGCTGTTGAGCATTCTGAATAATGTGACTAACAGTGACTGAGATCAAATCTGTTTTATATGTCTCACAGAGAACTTAATTAAGATTGTCCTCTACAGGACTCCAAGCAGCAGAATTTGTCAAAGAACATTTCGCCAAGGAACCATCTTTAAGTTCATTTCAGAGAAATCATCTTAGTCATGTGAGGCCTATATGATCTACTAGTAATGCTTTGTTTTTGTTTTTGTTTTAATACTTTCAAGTCTTTCATAACTATTGTAAGGTTCATGTTACAAGTTTAGGAGGGAAATAAATTAATTCCTAGGGTTGAATCCAGAGCAGAAGCATAGTTCCAGAGGCCCATAGTAAGAAAGTGTTGGTTACAACTATTGGGGCCTTACATCTTTGTTGTAGTTAGATCTGTTAAGAGGCACAAGTTGACAATTCCTCTAACATAACCTCACAAGTGGTAGATCCTGGGGTTTCCAGTTCAGTTGAATAATTGAGTTCAATTCTTGTTTTTGGAGGGTTCATTATTCCAACCTGCCTAACTTGCCCAAACCAAGAATCAAATGGCATTCATTCAGCCCATGGAAAGGCAGAGAAACAGCCAAGAGGTTGGGAGTGAGGAAAACATCCTGAGGTACTGATAGGCATAATGTGGGGGACATACAGGATCCAGGGCCATCAGATTTGTTTCTGACAGACACTTCAAAGGTTAAGGAAAAGAGAAATCAGATAGTGATAGGATTTTTTTGTTTTGTTTTGTTTTGTTTGTTTGTTTGTTTGCTTTTTGACTGCCAGAAAAATTGAGCATTATAAATTTGCCCAAGTAATCCCAAGGAACTTTAGTGCACAGGCCTCTGAATTGTGTCAGAAACTATCATCTACCTCTACTGGTAGAAGTTTGATAACAATGCAGTCAGGACTAAGGCAGCTGAGGCTTCTGACTTGCCAACTAACAGGACATCGTCTATAGAGTGAGAACTTAGGACTTTAGAGATACTCATGCTAAATTCTGACTGACCCACTGGGGGAAAAATTCCAGAAAGAATTTGTCTCACTAACATTTCTCTACATGAAACTTTTCATTATCATGATAAGACTCCCTGGTACTCATGGTAGAGTAACTCATTAATTTCTATTATGCCCTCAGATATAGAAGCAGGAATAGTATATTGATCTGTCCTAAAGGATTTCCCATAAAAGGTAATGTTAGTGTCCCCTCCCCACTGTGAAATTTGCCAAACCCCATCCAACATGAGCACTTTATTTATGAGCCAGTTGAACAAGCACATAAAATATCTGGGGAAAGAGCATGACTCACATCCACAAAGCATATTAATTGTCTGTATGACTACTCCAATCCTCTGATTTAGTGGATACTCTTTGGTAGGCATTCAAGTATCTTTAAAGTCTGAGCCTATTCTGAGAGATTCACCCACGTATCTTTTTTTTAAATCCACATCTTTTCTCACATTCAAACATGGTATAGGTTACCTTCAATCCAAAAAAAAAAAAAAACTTATTATGCATTATTCTGCAAAGTACACCAAATTTTCTTAACCTTAGAAGGATGGTCTTGGCATGCTGCAGACCACTGAACCCCCAGAAACTTCATTTAGGTAGCAAGACCTTAAAGTTTTGTTGTGCTTATCTCCTAGCCTCTATATCAAGGGTTGGAAAACTTTTTCTGCAAAGGACAATATAATAAATATTTTAAAATCCGTGATAGATATGTTGTCTGTCACAACTACTCCGCTGCTCTAGTATAAAAATAACTAAAGACAATATGTAAACAGATGATCATAGCTTTGCTCCAATAAAACTTAATTTCTAAGATTGAGTTTGTCAATCTCTCCTCCCGTTAGAATATGTCATGCTAAGATATTCAAGTACTTCCTACTCATTAGATACAATCAGGATGATGCAATCAATAATAAGCAGTGGAACATGAAAAAAAAAAAGTAAAAAGAAAAAAGTCAAAATATTTACAGACAATACTATGACAAGGAACAGAAATGACATCACCCTACTAGGTAAGGAAAAATGGCTTCTCATAAATTTTATATATTGAGATAGGGAAGTCAGTGTTAGCCAAACCAATAGCTGCATACCAAGTACCCAGGGTGATGATTTACCCAATAAAGATATTAAATCAAAATAGCCATTGCAACTCAAGTTAAAACCAAAGTAAGCTAGAAATAGCACAGTTATTATTCAAGTACTCCCTGATTTGGTGTAGACTAAATGGGTGACAGACATTGAATTTAGTACTTGTTACTATGAATGAGTTTCAAAATACATTTGTCATGGCCTTAATACCTACAGTTTCACCAAGGGCATGACAGTGCTTCTGTTTAATTATCTTGGTAGGGAGGGGGCATTAGGAGGAATCTCATTATGATAGAATATGACTGTGACAGAGTTGAAGAGAATGAACATGCCCTTTCTTGGCACGTGCCCCCGGGGGGGGGTGTTTTATAGGTTTTCAAGTATAGAGAAGCAAATTTGTTGAAAAGAAACATCACAGTATGACACTCCCACTAGCAAGGAAGGCTGTCTAATCCAGGATCCAAAATCCTCAGTTTCATCTTGGTCCAAAGTTTCCATTCCAAGTTTCAGAGTCTCTTACTTTTCCTAACCTACATCCTATTTGTTTCATGAGAAACTTGTTGAGGCTGTGAATCCAGCTATTGTTGTATTCCTGCTGCACATGATTAATTTTTTTTTAAGAATTTGTTTATTTATTTCAGAGAGAGAGAGAGTAAGAGTGAGTGAGAGACCATGAGCAGGGGAAAAAGGAAGAGAGAGAGAGGGCTAAATAGACTCACCGCTGAGCAGGGAGCCTGATGCGGGACTCGATCCCAGGATCCTGGGATCATGACCTGAGCTGCCAAAAAAAGACACTTAACTGACTGAGCCACCCAGGTGTGACCAAAATTAAATTTTGCATTTCTTTTTAACAATACTGGTTCTGATGATACAAAAGATAATGGATCATTTTATTGCTGTCATGGAAGTTCTTTAGTTTTCAGACTGAATTTAAACTGAGAGTTAAAGACTTAAGCTGGTCATTTTCTTTCCATAAGCAGCACATTCAAAGGAATGCATGTAACACCACAGTCAGACAGTGGTCCATAATTACCCCAGAAATAGTCAAGTGAAGCAAACTCTTGGTCTCTCAAGGTACCTATTTCTGTTAGGATTTTATCATGATCAACCACATGTGATGATTTGATAAATAAGAAGACACAGCACACTGGGCACACTAACTTCCCACTGACCATTTACAAGGAGTTCAGCACTACATTAATACCCAATCTAGTCCCATCTGGGAGAGGCTGTCTGCCAGAATCACTCCCAGTGTCAACTCTGTATCAGTCAGCTCCAATTGGGAGTCAGAAAAAAGCTCTTATTTTGAGAAAGGAAATTTTAATAGAAAGAGTGTTCAATTAGGCAAAGGTGGTTGACTAGTTAAAGAGGTAAGGAAATACTCGAGGAGATCTAAAATTAGTGAAGGCAGACACAAAGCTACTATCTATAGACTAAGGGAGAGTGATGACAAAGGAAGACACCCACCCAAACACAGATTCAAATCTCTTTGGAAAGGGTTAGACAGACTCAGAAGCCAACAGCCCTAAGCATAAAAGCAAATTGCCTGAGAGTACCAGTTGGAGCTATGCTGTTGGAGTCACCCACAATTGTCACAAGGTGTGCGTTAGGCACACCAGGTCTCTTGATGTAGTCACTAGGTTGGGATAGTTGATGGAGTATACTGCCATAGCCTTGCTGGGGAAACAGGAAAGGCAGATAGTAAGAAGTAGTTGTTAGGTAGGGAAGTAGCTGTCTCAGTGATGGTAGAAACTTGCTCATAGAAATAGCACACTGACTGGGAGAGTGTGGCCTGAGGTAGTATCAGGGATGCTCTTTACTTTGGGCCCTAGGGGTAAGTAGACAGATGTCCCGTAAGCTTGACTAAAACCTGCCATAAAAACATCCTCATGTTGGGAGAGTCTGTGAGGTCCACTAATATTGTTTGGGAAATATAACTGAAAATGAAATCTCTTGCTACCTGAGAAAACCTCTCTATAAAAGAAGAGAAATAAAACCAGTTTTATTATTGAAAGAGTATTAAATCATAATGTGATGTGCATCACAGGCATTTCCTAAACAGATTGCAAAAAATCTGCAATAGATACTATGAAATCTTATCCTTGTACATAGCCAAGTAACACATTTTATACATTTTTCCCAAAATAAACAATAACTAATCTTTGATTAAGAGGACTCAACCGCACCATTTGTTACATATAGCTCATCCTAAATCACCTTGTAATTGGAGTAGCCACTTGTTCTGCTAAATGTTTAAAAAAAAAAAAATGGAGCACCTGGGTGGCTCAGATGTTAAGCGTCTGCCTTTGGCTCAGGTCATGTTCCCAGCGGGAAGCCTGCTTCTCCCTCTCCCAATCCCCCCTGCTTGTGCTCCCTCTCTCATTGTGTCTCTCTCTGTCAAATAAATACATAAATACAAATATTTAAAAAAAAAATTTCTTGTATCTTTATGACAGGAAAAAGAGTAGGTTTAGAACTTGGAGCCAGGAAACTGGGAAATAGGGCTGATATCTTGCATTTCAAGATATGGCTCCCAGGCCTTGACAGGTTCCCAAGTTCCTGGAATACTCTTTTACTCATTAAATAGATTTATACTCAGTTCAGAGGGGCAAAGAAAGAGCACACAAGTTTTCTAAAGTAAACACTTTAAAAACGGGGAGGAAGGTGGGAGTCTCTTCCCTTATTTTTAACAAGGAGAATTAAGCCTCCATTTTTAATATGTATTTGTTCTTGTATTTTGACACAATATGAGTGTCAATGGGTCTTAGCAACCATGTTGAATAAAAGGAAAACTGGAAGTAGGAGCATAACAGGTAAAGGAAGTGAAATCCTCTGTTTCCTTACAATGTCACTCTAGTGCTTTCTCTTGACAAGGTTGAGCATTTTTGCTAGCTGTGAAGAAGAGGTTTTTAGGAAGAAGATATTGCCCTAGACAAAGAAGTGTTGATTAGGAGCTGAAAGACAATAAATTGATAACCTTGCTCACATCTTATACACACTTTACTTACTCTACTTTTTATTTCTAAAATAATTAATCCCAGATATTACATCATAAAAGTATGTAGACGTATAAATTATTACATTTTACAGTAACAAAGTCCCCATATGGAACCCATTATTGCATGGTACCATAATTTTTTCAATCTATTTATTGGTGGGTAATAAGTTGTATCCACAAGCACTGAAATTGCAAATACTACTGCAATAAGATATACTTGCGTATGTGTATTTTTGGATTTTTGCCAGACTATTTTAGAATAGATTTCTTGAAATGAGATCTCAGTGTAAAAGGGGAAATGCATATGTAATTTGCCAAATTCCCTTCCATAAGGTTGTACCATTTTGCTTTCCCAACAAAAATGTAGGAGTTCTAGCTTCTCTGTAGCCTTGGCAACAAAGTATTTCTGCAAACTTCTGAATGTTTGCCAATCGTATAGATAAGATATGGTATATAAGCAAAGCTGTAATTTGCATTTGTATTTAGTTATAGCATTTAATTCTCTCCCTTAGAGAGCTTATTGTTTTTACTCTTAATAAGTAAAAGAAGTGAATGTAGAATCTGAATTTGGAATGCTGCCCTAAGCAGGCTTCTTTTAGTCTCCTAGACATATATATCTTTATTTTAATATTGATTCAAGCATGTAAGGCATTTATTAATGATAAGATATATTTCAGAATATTCATTGTTTCTGGAAACATGGTTGTCAGATAAAGAATTAACTTAAAAACAATTTATTAATATATTTAAGGGGTTTGGCAAAGTAAGCTGAGAACTCTTTATAAAAATGGGAAGATAGGGACCCTTGGGTGGCTCAGTGGATAAAAGCCTCTGCCTTCAGCTCGGGTCATGATCCCAGGGTCCTGAGATCAAGCCCTGCATCAGGCTCTCTGCTAAACAGGGAGCCTGCTTCCCCCCCCTCTCTCTCTGCCTGCCTCTCTGCCTACTTGTGATCTGTCTGTCAAATAAATAGATAAAATCTTTAAAAAAATAAATAAAAATAAAACTTTTACTAGGTTATGTATACTCCATTTAATTTTTAGAAATAACTGGCTTTGACTACAGATATTCACTATAGCATTATGGGCAAACTCATGGAAATCAAATCTAATTTATCTGAGCTTATATGTGTTCACTTAACTACCAAGCTAACCCGGGCAATAGCCAGACCTACTTTTGTTTGGAGAAAATATATAACATATATATGAAGCAGTGTGCATTAGGGCAGGTAATGGGTAAGAGAAGCATTTATAAATTCTACAACAAAGCAAAAGAAAATTTAGTAATATCTAATAGAGGCTGACATATTTCATTCAGGTTTCTTTTCCCCAATCACTTTTTATGTGGGTATGACTCTCAGACAATATCTCTGAAAGTATTGTCTCTTTTCCAAATTCATTTTCCTCAGTCTAAGCAGAGTAATTTAATTAATACACAAAGCATGAAAATAGTGCCCTTCATATTTATAAATAAATTTTGTTTTTTTAATTAAATTTTATTTTTTTTCAGTGTTCTAAAATCCATTGCTTATGCACCACACCCAGTGCTCCATGTAATACGTGCCCTCCATAATACCCACCACCAGGCTCACCCAAACACCTACCCCCCTCCCCTCCAAAACCCTCAGTTTGTTTCTCAGGGTCCATGGTACTTACGTGCCTTGGGTGGTCACCTTCTCAACCAAAATTTTAATTTGCATTTGACTTAAACACAATTGTTTTTACAATGAGTTTCAGAAACATCAAGTTCATATATACAGAAAAGAAATTGTAACCTGATTTCTTCATGTGAAAAAGGTTGGGGTTTTTATTTAAAACAAACAATATTGGGACGCCTGAGTGGCTCAGTTGGTTAAGTGTTTGCCTTTGGCTTGGTTCATAGTCCCAGGATCCTAGGATCTAGTTCCCCATCAAGCTCATTGGTCAGTGGGGAGCTTGCTTCTTCCTCTGCCTCACCCTTGCTTGTGCTCTCTCTGTCTCTGTCTCTCTCTCTGACAGATAAATAAAGAAAATCTCAAAAAAATTTTTTTTCAGTGTAATTTGATGGCTTTTTTAAAAAGCAGATATAATCCTAGGCTTAAGTTATACAAGAATAGAATATCTTCTATAGAGATCTTGGGAGGAGATAGCCACATTATATAGTTTGATGGTTATAATTTATCTAGAGATGATATAGAAAAACCCACATGAGGTCCATTATAATTCTACATGCAAAGAGTTCACTATCAATGTTAATTTGAGATGGTGAGGACATAAAAATACTTTTGCTGTGACCTTCACGGGCTCACTCTAAATCAGATTATCAGTAAATATAGACCGGTCTCAGAGATTATACCAGATTTAAGAAGTTCTAGAAATTTACAAACAGTGATGAAATGGATGAATTAGTAAGGATTTATACTTAAAACATGACAAATGGGAGATTTATTATTATCCCAAATGACATTAGAAAAAAATGGTATCTTCTCAATATAAAATTTTCAAGTATTTAAAACAAGATAGGACGAAGATTGACAATCTTAGTGGTAGACTGTGTTTAAATGAGAGTGGATTGGCCATCCTATTTGTTTATTCTTGCCATTAGTCAAGAGATGGATGGTCATTTGCTTGAGGTAGAGGATATAAGAATCCACAAGACACAGTCCTACTCCCAGTTTACATCAACTTATTTTTATTACAATAATTTTAGTACATTTTTCAGTAAGTTAATCAGATGACTTTTATCAGTTTCTTGTTTTTGTTTCTTCTTAAGAATCCTCCTTCTCCAACACACACACACACACACACACACACACACACACACACATGCACATGTGCACATGCACAGAGCAATGAGTTTGTAATTGCTAGCTTTTTTGACACTTAACATGTATTTTACCTGGATAGCGTATATTTAGATTGAATTTGTAACTATTTTTATTTCCTTGTTTTCACCTTGTTCCTTTTAAGAGTATGTCAAATTTCATATATATAGATTTTGCCCATGTTGAAACTCTACTGGCATGGCTAAGACATACTAAATTCCTTTATCACTTTACAAATTCTGGTGTGTGTTTGTTTTTCTATTTGTAATTTATCTGGGGAGATACAGATAACATTTATGATCTTTACTTGCTCATATGAGAATTGCTGCTGTTAAAATACCCTGAAAACAGCATTTCAAATTAAGCCAAAAATGATTTGCCCCATGCTGTTGTCATCTTGTGTGAGACTTAAACAAGAAACAACTGTGAAATAAAAGCTACTAGTAATGCCCAGAAAACTGAAGTGAAACATAAAGAAACTCAACCATGACTGGATAGTACATTTTCTTTCCCCATGCTTCTACTAAATGAAAAGAAGATGATAATGTGTGACATAAAGTTGCAAGAGATCACAAAACAACAGATTTTAATTCTAAATATAGAAAGAATTTATAAAATGGATCATTTCTCTAGTAGTTTCGTCTTCATATAATTGAACAATGATGTGCTAATGATGTATTAAATGGCGATCCATTGAATGTGATATTCTTTAAAATTAAGAGAAATGCCTTTTGAATAACTGAGTGTTTTTACAACATAAGTGTCTATAGTAGAAGAGTCATTTCATATTTTGCTTGTTTCTATTAAAATTACTGTATACTTATTGCTGGACCAAGAACACTTGTTTATAGAGCAATATGTTTCCAAGTCTTTGACTGCTTTGGGGGGCATTTTCTTGACAAGTTTTGCTCTATTTCCCAGGCTTTAAAACTCCAGACCCTGGGGTCATGCTAATACAGTACCTGATGGAGTAGAAAGAAACTGAACATACTACTTCAGATCAACTACACTACGACTCAGGGTTCTCTTAGGTTACATGAAGCACAATGAAAATTGTTGATGTACATGAAATCATTAGTTCCATTTCCAACATTATCCTATTTAAAAGAATCAAACACAATTTATAATTAAAATGGTACTATCAATAAAGGTGTCAATTGGAAGGGTGATTATTAGCCATTAAAAACTGAAAAGATCTATTTACTCTCACATCTGACATCCTATGTGGGCATTTTGGAAAGTGCAATAGTATTTGAAGCCATGTTTCAACTCAGAATTCATATGTTAATAACCATGTGCTACAATAGCAAATCAGAATATTTCTATAAGAAGCATTTACAGTTAAATTTATGTTCAATATTCACTAGGTGATTTTCTCTATGGAGTTCTTAAGAAATCTTACTCAAGTTGCTCTTTGTTTAATGGAGAGAGACACACATCTATCTGTACTATTAGCTTATTATTAGGTGAACCATGAATTTTTAAGTTAGTGACCCCAATATCTAACATTTTAGTATATAATGGACTAAAAATAAATGAACCTTTTATAGATTTTCTGTTTTTAAACATTTCTTAATTGATTAATTTCTTCAAAATTAATTTAGGCTTTTTTTAACAATCAGTAAAATGTATCATAAGAACTATGCTTTCAAAGCTTGTCAGGTGTTATTACACTATTCTATCAAGTGCATTTTTTATGCATACAGGTTATTGAACTAGAGATTTTTTAAAAACTTACTAAGTTATTATTATATGCTTAGGCAGGAGACATACCAAAGAAAACTTGCCTGAGATCCAAATGTTGGTAATGACAAAGTCAGGATTCTAATACAGGCTTGTCTGGTTCTAAATACTTTATTCTTTGCCCTATGAGGGAGTATTTATTATTTAAAGCTGGCTCTGGAATCTTTTATAACATTTAGTCAATTAAATCTAAGTCAGTAGGGTAATATGTAAAACACATAACGGGAGGGTATTTAGTCTAACTGAAGCACAAAGGGATAAAGTTTTGGCAAAGTCTGTATGTTTAAAAACACAATGATCTCTCATAATCCTTAGTATTGAAACTTTCCTTTTATTATGTGTTTGGTTTTCTTTTTATTCTGATACTATAAATATAGATTACCAGAGCTCTGTTTGCAAACAGTGTTTACAAATTGAAATCATTAAATTAATAATTTTAATATACCTATGTGCTAATGCCTGTGGTAACCTATATACTTCTTCCTAAGTTAAATAAAAATGTTATTGCAGAATCAAGGTTAGAAGCTTTCAGAGAAAAGCTTTCCATCTGTATTTGTCATGATCATATCAGTTGATCTACATCTGATATCTGTAACAGATATGCCCTGTTCTAGATTCAATAAAGAATGGGTTAGAACATAAGAAATAAATGGAGGACATTTATAATCAATCATGGAGTTCTTTCCTACTTAGTGTGGACAAGACCTCAAAATCCTTCTCAACAAATACTCCAGGCAGCCAGTACCAATTGATCAGAGTTGGCTTGTGGGTTGAAACCTGTTTATCACCCCTGTCCTCATTTCCTTTCTTAACACAGCTGCCAAACTTGTCTTTCTAACACTCTACTCTCATACTAAAATCTACTGTTGACTTGACATTGCCTTTAAAATGAAGAACAAACTCTTAAAAAATATAGCATAGAATGCCAACACAGCTACTATCTCTTCAGCCTTGATGCCAGTCCTACTTCCCCAAATACACCTCAACACAGACACACGCATATACCCTCTCTCTCACACACACAATACATTCCCAAGTAGACACACACATAAACACATATATGCCACCACATACTTTAACACACACTTATACACACATATAGACACACATCTGCACTCAATTCAAATAATAATGATTTGTAAAACTCTTCCAAATCTTTCAAAAGTTGCATATATTGTTGTCTCTATTTTACTCATGATCATCCTTCATACTTTTTGAATTGTATAATCCTACCTAGCCTTTCTGACAAATCGCCTTCTTGATTACTTGGGTTGAGTTCTTGTCCAAGATGCTTTCTTTTTATTACTTTTTAGAAAACCATTAGAATTTAGTATGTACTACTGTCATCATATTGATTGGATTGCATTTATTAATATTGGCTTAATTGTCTATATAAATTGAACATATGTAAAGGACTATAGAGTAATAGATTACTTATTTTCTGATACATAGAAAGTGTATGCCATATAATAAGCATTTAACAAATTATTTTATATTAATTGGGCATATATTGTTTCACTGTTTTATAATTTATATACTAATACCTATTTATCACATTATGTGTTATTGCCATAAGTATTTTGTATGCACTAATTCATTTAACCCTCACAACCGCCTTTGTCTTAACGACTTATTCCAATTGTAGAGATGAGAAGGTGTCTTTATTCAATTTCTCCCAAAGGAGACTGCGATGAAGATTATTAAGCAAATGATTTATCTAAAAAGTGCTCCCAAGAGAAACCAGAAGGAAATAGAGGAAGCAGGTTGGGAAGGTTAAAAAAAAAAAAAAAGGTAAGGTGTAATTTCTAGCTAAGTGTGGCCTTATCCCAGAGGGAAGTTCTAAAATATAAATTAGGTCTTATATATTGTCCTAAAGGCAAATGAGCTGAATTTTCACCCTACTGCACCAGTTAGTCCTTGGCTAACAATACCCCAGGCAGTTATAAGCTTCAAAGCACATCTTCTCTCTCTCTATCTATAGTCAAAACAGCTTTACATGCAAATGGGAGTCCTCTGAATAGAGTCCCTACTGTAGCAGTTTGAAGCAAGTAACATATAAGAGAAGCAGGAATGAACAAAAGAGTTAAAGGGATCTAGATCCAAGGAGTCCTGTGTTGGTTCCTACAGGTTTCATTATAAGGAGGCTAAATAACTTGCGCAAGTTCTCTCAGTTAGACAGCAGAGCTGGAATTGGAACACTGAGCTTCCTGATCTCAATTCTGTGTTCTTAACTACTGTCCTATGCTGCTATTTCTCCATTATATTAATTTAGAACTTTAATCTTTTAGCCTGGTTCTACCCAATTTACTAAACTATCTGCTAAAATATGCTGCACTCTTAAGTCTGACCAAATCATTCTTTAAGGCTTATATTTTTCAAGGTACAATGTGTATTTTGGTAAGAGTAGGGGCTTTGGGATCAGAGATTTATGGGTTATAATCCTTGATCCATTCTGTATTATGCAGGGTTCTCCAGAGAAACAGAATCAATGGCATGTGTATATATAAGAGATTTATTTTAAAGAGCTGACCCACAGAGTTATGAAGGCTAGCAACTCCAAAATATGCAGGGTAGCCTGAAAGACTGGAATCCCAGGGGAGAGCTGATGTTACAGTCCTCGTCTGAGGGTCAAGTTGGTAGAATTACCACTTGCTCAGAGGAGCTTAGTCTTTGTTTTAGTGAGAACCTCAACCGACTAGATGAGTCCCATCCAAACTATGGAGGGCAATTGCTTTCCAGACAACCAATGGATTTAAATGCTAACATCACCCCAAACCATACTCACAGAACCATCCAGAAATGTTGAGAATAATATTTCACCAACTGAGCGTCATGGCTCAATCAAATTGACACAATATATTAACCATCATACACACTTTTATAACTACCTTTAAGAAACTTACTAACCTCTCAAACTGAGTTTCCTCTTATAATTTTGTCTTGTTTTATCTTTTACATGTTTTCTTTATCTTCTTATCATCATTGGTAATCACAACATTGTTAGTTCAAGCCAAGTATTAATTGGCGTAGAATGAAAATAGGACAAAGCACCTAGCAATGTAGCCCATAATATATATTCCATAAATGGCAATATTTACAGAAAGCAGGTCTAATTTCTTCATTTTTTTCTCCCTCAGAGTTTGTGGGTTTGGAGATTCAGAGCTTGAAAAGGTACATGTTAATGATTAGCTTGTTTAAATGATTATAAGGGATTAGAGATATGATTGTTCCTTTTATAGTGCCCATTTCTTTGCCTTTGTAGAAAAGGAGAAAAAAATACATAATGTTAAGAATCTTTAAAAACTGGTATCATGAATAAGAGACTTTAATTTTCAGAAAAGTAAGAATGTTCCCCTGCTGGAAATGACTCTTTATAATAATCTAAGTTTCAGGAATATATTAGCTGTCTCAGAGCCTTTAAGAAATGTTTAATGCAATATTGCTTTCTACATATTAAATTATTTTTACTTTCTTTTTCTTTTTTTTTTTTGGTGACTAACTGTTGGAAAAGTAACTGAATATCTTATACTATTCAATGTCTACTACTTCACACAGAATGGACAATACAGAAATGTTTGCTAATAGCATATTGCAAGCAATAGTGCATTAAATGTTTCTAAAGTTTTATATTTTCATAATGAAGTGAGACTTACAAACAATAAACAATGCACAGAACACACTACAAAATCAAGCCTGCCAAACAGGAAATAGAAAGGGTATTCAATAGATAATTAATAATGAGTGTGAGAGGCCTCAAACCAAGGTGACAGGAGGTAAGGACTGACTTCCTTTAGAGATAACCTAAATTATGACCCAAAGGAATGGAGGGAGTTGATCACCAAAGAACTAGAAGATAATTTTTAGACATTAGGAAAATCAAATGTGAAACACCTGAAATAGTAAAGAAGATAGCATGATGTAGAGTCAATCAGAAAACCAATGATGCTAGAGCATAGTGAGCTGGGAAGAGTAAAGTAACATTAGAGAAGCAGAAACAGGCCAGGCAAAAATTGGACCAATTGTCCACTTTATTCTAAGTTAATGAGAGCTAGGTAGTCACAGATCAAGAGCTCTAGAAAGTATAATGTAGTTTTGAGAAGGAAGATGGAGCATGAGAGTATGCAATTTAGAACATTGAAATGAAATTAGGAGTCCATTTGACCAAAAGAAAAAAAAAATGGGTGATCAAGATTTTTGGTAAAGGCAAAAGCATAGAGGAATGGTGGACATAATGGAATGCCTTTTTTTAAATTCAGAGAATTTAGTTCTAGAATCATGGTAGCAAATACATAAATCACATGGTGTCATGGCCACACATTCTATCTCCACTACTACAAGTTGGTAGAGATATGACTTAGTGGTATCCTCTTTGTTTTTTCCTAGAATGATAAACAAACACACACTCCCCTTCTCTCAGCACAATTCCACATCTCCCTATAAGTATTAGAATGACAAAGAAGCCCTCTTTCATAAATGAGAAGCCTTTCCTTACTTTGCTAACTCTTCCACACACAAAATTTCCATAGCAAATTTGTGCTAAAATCAAGATCTTTATTCACAATTCTTTGACTTTGTCAATCTCTCTAATCCATTTATCTCACCATTGGGTCACTATTTATAAAGATATCCTGGCTTCACCTATTTACATAACTCAATTATTTTTACATAACTCAATTAAGTTTTATAATCATCAGTAGTGTTAAATCCTTTCTACTTAACTTAGTCCCCTAACACACTTTAACCATAATGTTTGCTTAATTGTTTAATTTCCTTGACTCTATGCTTCTTGACCTCAAGGATATTGTTTATTTACTTGACAGTTCTTTATTTAGCACTAAAAAGGCACTATCTATATTTATAGTTGTATCTATCTACTAATGTTCTAATGTAATAACTGAACCCAATGATTTATTGATATAACCAACTTGCCCAATAAAAAAAGAAATCTAATCAATAAGAAGCAGTGCATTATAACAAAAAAACAATGATTTAAGAATACGTTCTAGGGCAAAAAAAAAAGTTATACCCATATCTATATCCTGATTTCCAGACATACAAAAAATAGGCAAAGTGGAGAAACAAGTTATAAACAAGTAAGTAGACAAATAATACATACGTTGCTAATAGTCCCATTTGGCACTGTAGCTATAAAAACCTAAGTAGCAAATAATTCAGTTTCAAATTAGTGATGTTATATTGTTATTATATTCTTTATCAAATCGCTATAAGGAGAAAGATTCTATTGGAACAAAAATGAACATGCTTGTTGCAGCAGCACATACACTAAAATTAGAACTATACATAGAAGATTTGCAAAGCCCCTGCACGAGGATGACATCGATTCATGAAGTGTTTCATATTAAAAAAAAAGAAAACAAAAAAACAAACTTATGAAATGTCAATTTAACTTTTATATTAATTTAATTAGATTTGGGGTGACATATTTTATTTTGGTTTTTATTCTATAGCCAAGGCAACAATGATTTTAAAATATCATTGATATAATTGATCCATTTTTTATGTGTAACTTCACAATGAAATGTACAATATTCTAAATTTCAAGACCATAACAATGAAACTCAGTCTCTCAGGTGACCAATGAATTCAGGCTGAGAGTTTGATTATCTTATTATTTTGGTCTCTCTTTTTTTTTTTTTTTAAAGATTCTATTCATTTATTCGACAGACAGAGATCACAAGTAGGCAGAGAGAGAGGAGGAAGCAGGCTCCCTGCTGAGCAGAGAGCCCAGATGCAGGACTGGAACCCAGGAACCTGGGATCATGACCTGAGCCAAAGGCAGAGGCTTTAACCCACTGAGCCACCCAGGCGCCCCTTATTTTGGTCTCTTAAAGTATATATATTGATATATTGTGTGTGTACACACACACACACACACACACATATATATATGATTAAGTAATATATATTATTACTAAGCAATTTATTTGTGCTTGAATCCTATCTCTTTCTAAAATCTCCTCTGGGACAATTGAAGAACAGCTTTATCAACACTGAACAGACTGTTAGATGACATGTTTGAAATTTGTTATAGTATTTACAAATAAAAATATAGCTTTAGTATGTGTGTCATGAGTAATGAATATGCCCACATTCTATGTTTTAGCAAAAGAAATGCATTACAGTTAAAGTGAATCATAATTTCTAGGACCCATAACATGCCATTTTTCTCTCATTTTTTGTTATTTAAAGGGATTTACAGAAGTCTGAGCTGAGGTTTAGTAAGACGTTTCATAACCCAGTGTATTCATTATTCATTGCTGTGTAACAAATTAGCCCAAAATTTAGCAGCTAAAAGCACAGACCACCTATTATCTTTTTTTTTTTTTAGATTTAATTTATTTATTTGAAAGACAGAGATCACAAGTAGGCAGAGAGGCAGGCAGAGAGGTGGAGGAAGCAGGATCCCCGCTGAGCACAGAGCCCAATGCGGGGCTCAATCCCAGGACCCGGGGACCACAAACCGAGCCAAAGGCAAAGGCCTTAACCCACTGGTGCCCCAGACCACCTATTATCTTATAGTTTCTGGAGTGCAGGAATTTGGGAACAATGTAGTTGGATAAATTCAACTGAGGGTATTTCACAAAGCTGCAATCAAGATGTTACCTGAGACAGGAGTCATTTCAGACTCATATCGAGGAGGAATTGCTTCTAAGCACACTCAAATACTACTGGCTTAAGACAGCAGGTCCTTACCATGTTGTCAGTTCCACAGGAATACAGACACTGTGACAATCTTTCTTTCACCAAAGCAAAGTAGGAGATAGAGACAACTAAAGCTAGAGCAAGAGAGAAACAAGAAAAAATTTCCAAGATGGAAGGCTTTTTTTAAAAACCTAATACCAAACATCCCATTACTTCTTCCAAATTTTGTACAAAAAAAAAAAAAAAAAAAAAAAGACGCTACAGTCCACATTTAGTGAAAGAAATTACATCAGAGCATGAACCAAGAGCCAAAGTTCATTGGGGGCCATCCTAGAGCCAGTCAACCAGAGTCTTCTCTCAAGTAATCAATGAGTCATATCTTTCTACTATGAAAAATGTACTCTATCCCCTCCAAATTACCTTGAGTTTCTTCCTTATGGACTCAGTTCAAAGTCCATAGGCTCAACCTCTAAATCATTCCAGATACAAATAAAGCAACCCGAATGTACTTGCTTAAGTACATCACCTCAAGTGTGACCTCTCCAAATCTGTGGATCTGAGAAAGTAGAAAGATAAGTAACCTGCCCCCATTTCCCCAAAAAACACTCAACATATAATATTTGAATAAGCATTGGATGGCTGCTACAGGTATTCTAGTTCAAAAGAAGGAAAAAATTGGGAGGACAAAGAAGGAACTAATTCACAGAAATTTTAACATCCAATCGTACAAATACTGGCAGTTCTTTGACTAGGACTCAGGCCAGGGAATAATTTTCTATGAATTTCAATTGTGACTTCAGTGTTTTTGGTACCATCCTCTTGGTCATGTTCCTTTACTTTCCTTTTTTCATGAAACGTAACATGCATCTGCAATGATAGAGTAGGCAATTAGTTAGACATGAGCAGGAAACTGGTGCTTTATGACTGTTAAGAAGTTTCAAACAGGTGGGAGAGACCACAGGGAACACACAGGCAATCTCACCTGTGACCATTGCCCACAGTAATCTATAGCTTCATTGTAATACATTTACATCGAGGTTTGACCCCTGTTGTAGAGGACAGCTGCCATGTCAGTTCCAACAAGCACCATATAGGGCCAAAAACTTCCTGTACCAGCCAATGGGAAGAGTCCCTTAGATGACTGGAGGAAACCTTAGCCAGAGACCGACTTGGCTATGACTCATAACTCAGTCAAACATAAAAAGAAAAGATGACCCTGGCCCTCATGTTGTTGTCACCTCTGTACCTGCCTGCTCTCCCCACCTCCAGGGTGTACTCTTGCTTTAACTGCTATAAATGCTTGCTTACTTAAGAATTTGTCTTTTAATTCTTTCTTGGCTGATCTCAAGAACAGAGGTGAGGAAACAGGATTTGCCACTGACAGAACTGAAGAGATCTCTCATTGTCCTTCTTGCTAGTAGAATTTTGGGGATCTAGAGGTCTCCTAATTTTGTACAATCTCCGACTCTCAATCCAAACAGGCGATGTTTTTGCCCCTCAAATACTAAATCAGTATCTTAACCTTCTACCTTAACCAACCAGAAAAAAAGGAGCAAACTAAGCCTGAAAATAGCAGAAGGAATGAAAAAATAAACAGACTCTTCACTCTAAATGTATGTAGTGTGATTGTGAATTATATCTTAACAAAGATGTTGTGTAAAAAACTTCAATCATATGTAATTTATGTTTTAAAAAAACAAACGTAACATCAACATGTTAATGATCGCAGAAATTTTCACTTTAATTTAATTTAATTTCCTCTTTTCTTATTTAGAAAATAAACATTAGAAATCTTTTCAAAAGTCTTTGCCAATAGCAAGTAAAAGAATGTGTCTATAAGGAGAGATACATGATGATGATAGGCCTCCATGTTGGTTGACATAAAATTGTGTCTAGTATTTGTCCCAATAACACAACATCCAGATATTTTGGACAAAAATGGGCCTACTTTCTTTAGCCCGATACCCTTTTTGTTCCCTCTCCCTTTAATTGATTGTTTGGTTGTTGTTGTTTTGTTTTGTTTTGCTTTTGTTTTTGCTATAATCTCATATTAGGAGTTTCTCTTCCAAACCACAATTCCGGCCAGGGATAAGCTACCCTCCTGCACTAAAGCACAGTGATTATGCTGTGACTTTATTTCTGTTCTGAACCCTTCTAACAGAGGGCAACTCCACTAGGTTTCTAGAAATGGACTCCAAAGTACAAAGGAGTGCCAGAAATATCTGCTAAAAGACTCCATGGGAGAAAGAATTAATAAATCACATATGAAAAAAAAAAATCACATATGAGCCAGGAGCCTGAAATTTTGGGAAGTGTGATGAGAGGGAAAATTGGGAATGAGAATCAATCATTCTTTCCACAAAAGTAGATTCATCTGTAAATGGGTATGTGTTTGGATTGCAAGGGGGTAGTAGTAGGAACATGATAGTATTACCTTGTGTGATGCTTAATTTTCTGTCAGCTTGACTAAGTTAAGGGATGCCCAATTAGTTCTGGGTGTGTCTGTAAAAGTGTTTCTGGAAGAGATTAACATTTGCATTAGTAGACTGAGTGAGGAAGATCTGCCTTTACCAATGGGAGTAACCTCCAGTCCACTGAAACCTGAAAAGAATAGAAGAGGAAGAAGGAAAAAGGCTCTCTTCTTTCTCTTTCCTCCTGAGATAGAACCTTTATCTTCTTCTACCCCAGAGACACAGTTCTTGGGCCTTCAGACTCTAGTACTTACACCAGAGGCCCTCTGTTCTCAGGCCTTTCTTTAGTCTCAGACAGGGTTTCACCATCTGCTGTCCTGGTTTCTCAGGTCTTCACGACTCAGATTAATTACACCACCAACTTTCTTTGTTCATGGCTGGCAGATAGCTGGACCACCCCACCTCCATACCATATGAGCCAATTCCTATAATATTGATCCCCTTATACATATATTTTTTAAATATTTTATTTATTTATTTGTTAGAGAGAGAGAGAGAGAGAGCGAGCACAGGCAGACAGAGTGGTAGGCAGAGGCAGAGGGAGAAGCAGGCTCCTCGCCGAGCAAGGAGCCCGATGTGGGACTCGATCCCAGGACGCTGGGATCATGACCTGAGCCGAAGGCAGCTGCTTAACCAACTGAGCCACCCAGGCGCCCCCCCTTATACATATTTTTATATATTCTCTTGGTTCTCTGTCTCTGGAGAACCCTGACTAATACACTTGGCAATATCTGAGAATCTATTAACAATAATAAAGTTTGGAATACTAAAAATTCAATAAAACGAGATAAGAAAAACTGAAATGTTGGTCTATTATAAAAAGAACATAGATCATTATCACTTATTTAAAATTTTTATCTTTTTTTTCTAATTATAATATATTTAGGACCATAAATATCAATATGTGTCAGGCTTAAACTATAGTTGAATAAAAATTATACTTTGTTCATTTTATCAAGTTTGTTGCTCAGTTTGTCATGGTTTTCTATCCATAATTGAAAAACTTAGAGAAAACACGGTTTTCAGTCCATATTTTTGAACAGAGGGTAAAATCTGAGTTGAACTGCAGATTTTTCCATTAATATTAATGCACTTCTCTCTTAATTCACAGCTTTCAATAAAACGTCCTGCCTTTTAAGATATGCATTGTTTTATTATGGTTTTGTTTCAGATAAGCTATTATTCAAAGCATATCCTATTAAGCATAATTCTTTGTAACTTGGGTTGCCTTTCATATGAAAGAGCTCATTCATCCTCCAAGAAATGACTTAGTACTTATTGCATGTTAAGCATTGTATTAGATTCAACCAGCTGCTGGAAAAGACAAAGGCATTGCCCCGAGGTGAAAGACCTTATCTTGTAAAGTGCCTCATCTTTAATCCCTCTCTTTCTTTGAAAGATCTCAAAGTGCTTTATTCCAATTTTGTATCATGGTTGAATTTTTAACTGACAGTTTAGAGAAGGTCCTAGAGACATTATTAATAATAAAATAGTTTTGTCTTCACTCAGTTCTTATCAGGTAGTAGTCACCAAGCCTAAATACTTTTACTTTATTATGATAAAAGCATCATGTCCATAATGGCAGTATGAGTTGGGTGCTACTTTTTAATAACCATTTTAAAGACTTTCTAAAATCCAGAACTGCGGGTGCCTGGGTGGCTCAGTGGGTTAAGCCTCTGCCTTCTGCTCAGGTCATGATCTCAGGGTCCTGGAATCAGGTCCCTCATTGGGCTCTCTGCTTGGCAGGGAGCCTGCTTCCTCCTCTCTCTCTCTCTGCCTGCCTCTCTGCCTACTTGTGATCTCTCTCTGTCCAATAAATAAATAAAATCTTAAAAAAAAAATCCAGGGGCACCTGGGTGGCTCAGTGGGTTAAAGCCTCTATCTTCGGCTCAGGTCATGATCCCAGGGTCCTGGGATCAAGCCCCACATCGGGCTCTCTGCTCCAAGGGGAGCATGCTTCTCCCTCTCTCTCTGCCTGCCTCACTGCCTACTGGTGATCTCTCTCTCTGTCAAATAAATAAATAAAATCTTTAAATAAATAAATAAATAGAATAAAATCCAGAACTGTGAGAGAATAACTTTTGTCATGTAAAACAATAAATAAATAAAAATAAAGATGAAATTAATAAATATTAATTTATAGTGATGTCATATGTTCAATGTAAAGTCACTAAGTGACTAGGGGTTCAAAAACATCATTTTGATTAGAAAATTCACACTTCTAACTATTCAATACAACTGCTTGCAATTGCTTCTATGTTCTTGTGTTCATCTGTTAGATATCATCAGTTTATTGTTTTAATATTAATGTTCCTTTAAATGTATGTATAAGATTATTTTTTAAATGTATGCCACTTTGATACATATTTTTAAAATAAAGGAGGTATAAATATAATAATACTACATTTAATCAATTTCTAGAATGAGGAACCAAGTATTATAAAGTCAAATAAAACTTCTAGGTATGAAATTTTGTAAGAAATTTCTCTGCATTCTCTCTCTCTCTCATTTATTTTATTTTTATTTCTTGTTCTTTTAGATATTTAGTCCTGACTACCCCAGCATATATATACCTGCAAAATACATGATCAAAACTCAAGGTTAATCATTATGTTAGTGCCTACTTGCTAAGTACTAAGAATACTGTGGCTTAACTCAGTTTCTTAGATTTTGTATATTTAATGAGTTTTTTTGTTAGTAGTAGTAGCTGTAGTAGCCATGCATGTGCATGCACAGGGTAATGGTGGCAGTAGAGGGTCAAAAAGTTATACCTTCCTTTTGTCCTGTATTTCTGTTCTTCAGTCATTAGTTGTCATTGCACAATTGTGCTTAATTCTTTTAAAGAAGTGTTCTTTTCAGGAATGTTCCTGTGGAAATTTAAAACCTGACTTCTAAAAGGAAGGAACATTTTGCAGAGGAAATAAACATAGGTATAACATCAAATATAACAGGCATATGTGTGTGTGTGTGTGTAACATGATTTATAATGTATATAACAGATATAAATATATAATAGTTTTTATTTAGAGAATAATTAGTTTAAGCAATAGCTCTTCATAATGGTGGTAGAGGACAGATATCCCCTTTGGAAAAAAAAAAGGAGTACTAATGTGCTTTGAAAAGTATAAGGCTAGTTTTGTTTTATCTGTGATTTTTGTCTTTTTTAATTCTGCCAGATCATGCTATATTCTTGGGGAAAAATGATTTTGTTCCTCTAGATTCCATTTCACCTTTTAATTATGTGGTAAATTTTGAATGAGGTATTTAATATAGTATCTGAATAGCAGCTTTGGTTCATAAAAGAACTAGATGGAAACCAAAAAGCATCCTACATAAGCTGCATAAATAATTCATTATCAGGACTTTCAAAAGCAAGGAAGTTGCTGGTAAGTTTTTTGTACTAATTATCAAAGAACTGATGATTGGAAAAAGCTTTCTAAAGATGTAGGACACCACAACCTAAATCTTTTCATGGAGATAGTCACTGGCAAAGGAGATGAATAATTGCAAAGAAAAGTAGGCTGGAGGACAATGGAAGAAAGCAGAAAGGCTATCATATGAAATAGAACAATTGGAAAGGATGTGTGATTTTAGCTTAAAGAAAGGCGAGGAATAGTAACAAAGCCAGAGAAAATGGTGAGACATTCGTAGCATCCTGGTTAAACAAAGTTAGAAAGCATGGAAAGAAGTGAGAAATGCTTGAGGGGATCTGGGGAAATTATGGTGATAATTGAATAAAAAATGAAGGAGTTTAAAATTCAATGTGAATAAGATTATGAGCGATACTAAAACATGAGGGAGAACTACATTGCAAATAACACTTACAAAAATAAGGACTAATTAAATTTGTTAAAATTGTTGGCCAATATATTTTAGAATACATACAGGGTTGTTAAGTATCACTTAAGATCATTACAACTCTTCAAGCATGTGGATTTGAATTTACTCATGAAGTTGGCAAATTTTATTTCCTTACATATCATTATCATTAGATGGTTGTTTTTCTAAGTGATCACAGCAAATCAAGATTGAAAAATTTACTTTTAAAAGGATTTAAATGATTTAAAACAGATTTTTTTTATGTTAAAAATGCCTTTTGTGGCATCTGGGTGGCTCAGTCAGTTAAGCGTCCAATTCTTGCTTTTCACTCAGGTAATGATATCAGGGTCGTGAGACCAAGACCTTTATCAGGCTCTGCACTAGGCAAGGAGACTGGTTAAGATTCTCTCCCTCTTCCTTTGCCCCTCCACCCCCGCTCCCCTACCTCTTAAAAAAAATTCCTTTTATGTTGAAGTCATTAAATCAAAGTCATTTGACTTGTCAAAGAAAATTTGGTTGACTCTTCAAGAAGCATGAGCCAAATCTTCATGGATATTTCTAACAGCATGTGGAAACACAGAAGATAACCATTCCTCTTTAATCCTTACTTTGCTGGGTTTGAGAGACTTGACATTTTTCTCAACATTCAAAAAATATCTGCAGAGAGAAGAGTGTCTATTTTTTTCAGAGAAAGTTGAAATTTTATGAGGACTTGGTTGATCCTACTCTGATAAAGCATCACAAATACCTAATATCAGCGAGCAGAAGTTATGACCAAGTTATCAGAAAGAAAAACAAAACAAACACTCTTTCTTGAATCTACCTTGAAACCCCAGTTGTCTAATTGATATGTTTATTTGTGTGATAGATAATTTTACTTGAAATGTCATAAGCAAAGGCACAGATGAAGTATTACTATGTTATTCATGAGTAACTTGTTTAAAATAATTTCATTTTCCTTCCAATCACTGAATAATTAATCTAGTATATGATAAGCCACAATAATATAGAAATGTAAAATTTGGTGGTGAAATTTCATGACAGCCCCAGCTAAGGAGCAGTCATCTGATGGATAATGGATCACATAGTTGTTAATGTATGTATCTGGAATATCATGAACATAAGCCTACAGAATGAAATATACACTCACTGTATACACCAAGTAAAAATAATGAAGGCATTTTATTAGAGTGTTTTATCATTTACAAATCTATAGAATATAATGCTCTATAGTCATATCTTTTATGTTCATTCCCTTACTCCCAAATATATCAGGGCTTTTTGCTTTATATATAACTTGAAAATGCATCTCCTTTCTTCTTTCAATTTAATTTTAAAAGTTTCCAAAAAGAAGTAGAAAAAGAGAGTGGCTTAAATTTTCAAGAGTAAATATTTGTTCATTGAAATAACATTTATCCCTGTGACAATCATTGCTGTTTTGGTGTGTGACTGTGTTAGTGGAAAATCAGGCAAATGAGAGCCAAATTGACTGACCTTTTTTGTATATACTTGATCAAATGTCATAAAAAGTGAAACAAGATATGGAAGCTTAGTCTCATGCCTGCCTAGGTTGACACTGAACAATTACTGAAGACTAAAGCCTTTTGAAGCATTATATGTATTAAATACTATGACAATGCGTCCACAGTCACCTTTATTTCAGAATTAAGCATTAAATACTTTTGTGATACATTTTCCCCAAATTTTCTTAAGAACATCTGCTAAAGTCAGAATATTTGGTTTGAGTTTTGTTGTGTAATGCACTGATTTCTATAAAACATACTTTAAAGTCAAATGAAAACTTTGAAATTATCTCTGTAGAGAAATATATAACTGTACTTGAGAATCAATGCATTTTGGTTATTGGTCTCTTATTAAAATCCAAATTCTCATTTATAGCTGCCAGTGTGGTTTCTGTACACGTAACTTACTGGCAGTGAACTTATGTTATGGAGAGAAAGATCCTCAGGTTGGAAGTTAACATTTGCAGCTTTGCCCAGGCTTCTTTTTTTTTTCTTTTCTTTTCTTTTCCCTCTTCTCTTAACCAGCCATCTGTGTATTCTTATAATTACACCACTAGCAGTGACATCCTCTAAATTTTGATTACTCATGGTTTTGAAATAGGCTTAAAATGAAAGTGAAGAGTGTAAAGCAAAACTAGACAGAAAACAGAGAGAGTAAAAAACAACTAAATTGGGTGTAAACTTAAAATTTAGGCATGAAATAGCAAAAGTGACAAAAGTAAGTGGGGGCACCTAGGCGGCTCAGTCGCTTAATCCTCCCACCTTGGTTTTGGCTGAGGTCATGATCTTATGCGTGGTGAGATCAAGCCTCACACTGGACTCCATATACAGCCTGAAGATTCTCTCCTTCTGCCCCTCCATGCACTCACTCATTCTTTCTCTCTCTCAGATAAATAAATCAATCTTGAAAAGAAGATGAACGTGAATGGAAGACTACAATTGGAAACATTTATCAGCTAATTTAAAATACACAATGATAAGTGATTTTATACACATCTGGAGTCAGCTTTGTTTTCAAGCTGCCATTTTAACTCTTCAATAAGAATCTAAGATGTGCTTGGGATACCTTGTAACAATGTCTCTGAAATAATACACATGTATTAAGTGCTTACTATGTTGCCTTCACGATTCTAATTTTGAAAAGATTATTAAATCTACTTGTGAGAGTAAAAGCAGAACTTAGCTGAGGTACAGTTCACAGTAGATTCTCTAGGTCCACAGAAACTTCCATTATTCACTTCCCTGGTTGCCAATGTATAAATATAATGGAAATGTTTGGGAATTGGCAGAATTCCTACATTTATTACATGGCCAATGGTGTAAGGGTTTTTATAACAGGGAAGGCAACATGGAAAGTCTATTATACTTCTCTCACCTGGTCAGAATATTTAACAAAAAAATAAAAATCTATGCCCTAGGATGAATGACAGTGATTTTTGCCATCCTTGAATACCTATTGGATGCAAGGTTCATGTTCCCCATAAGGACCTCATTTAGTCACTGTCTGTTGCCCCAGAAAGCAAGATGGATCCTAGAAGATGACAGTGGATTTCAGGAAAGTCAACCAAGTGGCAATTCTAATTGCAGTTGCAGTGATAAATGTATTAGCTTTTCTAGAACAGAATAAGATGGCTGCAGGTACAGGGAAGAGGCCATTAATCAAACAAATATGTTCTCTAATATTCCATAAGGAAGGACAAGAGCAGTTTTCATTAACAAAAGACAGATAGTAGTATTTGCTGATGGTATTGCCCAAGGGCTATGTTATCTGCCCCATCTCCATAAATTATTATCCAAAGGGATGTAAACCATTTGGATATTCTGATGGCACCATGTTAATTGGCAATAAGCAAAAGTGAAAAGTAGCCTTGGAAGCCTTGTTAAATAACATGTGTTCTATAGAATAAAAAATAAAAATGAAAAGATTCAGTATGATGTCCTATCAGTGAAGTATTTAGAGGTTAGTGGTTTAGACCATGCCAGAAAGTTACTGCTGGTGAGGTTATAGAATTGGGAATATTATACATCATTGGTGAGAATGCAAATTGGTGCAACCACCCTGAAAAATAGTTGAAGTTTCTTATAAAGATAAGTATGCTGATAAGTATGCTTACTGAACAACACAGAACTCTCACTTCTGGATATTCACTCTAGAGAAATAGAAATAAATATTTATACAAAGACCTAACACAAATATTTAGAAAAACTCTTTCATAACTGTAATAAAATACACTGGAAATTGCCCAAATGTCCTGCAGTTGGTGAGTGGAAAAACAAACTGATATATCCACATGCAATATTATGATTTATAAGAAATGTATATTTGGTCATTCAGATCACCAAAATATATTTTTCATATGTATTTGGTCTTTGCCTATGGCTCCTTTCTCACAGTTCCTAAAGTGGTTAGAATTTCCTATGATAAAGGCCATAAATGTGCCTTTGTTTTATTGATGAAGGTGACTTTTTGACCCCACGCAAGGGCAGGGACTGATTGCCAGGAGGACCAAACATGTATTTAGAAAATTGAAACTTTCAGTTCCACCTTCCTACCTTGGGGGGTGGGGGGATAGGTCTGAACGTTCGATCAGTCAATGGCAAAGGACTTTGTCAATCATGCCTATGCAATGAAGCCCCATAAAAAAGCAAAAAGATGAGGTTCAGAGAGTTCCCAGGTTGGTAAACATGTGGAGATTAGGAAAAATGGCACATGTGGAAAAGCCAAGGAACTCCAAGCCTTTTCCCTATATCTTGCCCTATGTATCTCTTCATCTGACTGTTGATCCATCATCTTTATCATACCTTTTAATAAACTGGTAAATATGTTTCCCTGAGTTCTATGAGTTGCTCTAGCGAATTAATCAAACTTAAGGAAGAGATTGGTGGAACCTGCAATCTGTAGCCAGTCAATCATAAGCATCATAAGCACAGGTAAGAGCAGGGAGATTGCAGTTAGTATTTGAAAGGGAGGATGGTGGGGGTGGGGGAGTTTGTACAATTTACATTTTAACCTATGGAATCTGATACTATTTCCTGGTAGATAGTGTCAGAATTGAGTTGGATTCTCACACCCCCCACTGATATCCCAGAATTGCTTCGTGTGTGTGGATCTCCTACTTCCTGCCTACTCTGTTAGAATTGGTCTAGGAACCTTAAAACAACATCCAATAGAAATTTTCTTGGCATTTAATAAAATGAACTACGCAACAACTTGGATAATCTCAAAGGCATTATCCTTAGTGAAGGAAGGAAATTTCAAAAGGTTTTATGTTATATGATTCCATTTATAGGACATTGTCAAAAAGATAAACCTATGGTGATGAAGAACACATCAGTGGCTGACAGAGATTGTGGATGGGGAGAGAGTTGTAAAAGAATATAACATGAGGGAATTTTGATTGGGTGATGGGATTTTCATGTATCTTGACTTTGATGTTTATTGCACAAATATTAAAATGTGTAGAAATGTACATCAAAAAGTCAAATTAACAATTTAAAACATTTCTATTGTAATAAAAATAAATTGCACCTTTTCCTCCAACATGTAAGAATTTAGCACAAATCTGAACATCCTCTTTGGCTTCTAGAGATAGAGTACTCCATACATAGGTAAACTGCTCTGATCTACCTACAAACTTACTAGCAATACTGCCAACTGAGTTCTACCTATTCTCGGAAAGCACACTGGAAGAAGGTTGTGTTGTGATACAAGCAACCATTCCACTTGAACTATATAACCTGGCACACTTAAAGTGTGAGGCACCTAGAAGGCTAGGGTATAACCTTCTAGTAATGGTAAGATAACTTGTATAATTTATGGCAAGCCTCAGTAGAAAAAATCACAGTGCAAATTCTTAGGTTATGGGAGTTGGACAATGCCATTTGTGTAGTAAAGAGTAAAGCACCTTTTAAAAACACTAGCTGGCCTGATATTGGGTTCTGGTAAAGAGGGTGAACTTGGCAGGAGGACATCAAATAATCATGCATCCTAAACTGCCTATGATAAACAAGGCTGTTTAGACCCTAGAGTCATAAAGTTGTACTAGCCCAGCAGCAATCAATAGGAAAATAGAAGTGACATTACCAGGATCAGGTGTGAGCAGCAAGCACCATATGACAGCAGAATGGACAAATTAAGACACTTAAGCCATTCACCAATATTGCATCAGCACTTCTTCCAGTGGTTTATGAATGGATCAATGTGTGTGTGTGTGTGTGTGTGTGTGTGTGTGTGTGTGTGTGTGTGGTTTTGGTTTTAGGGGAATGTAAACCTCACAGCATGAGGTAGGAAATATTTCTTTTCCTATTTTCTTGAAGTGTTTCCACAGAAGTGCTATTTTTTCTTCCTTAAGTGTTTGGTAGAATCTACTAGTAAAAGAATCTTGGCTCCAAATTTTCTTTTTCAGGAAGCTATTTAACTACAAATGTAATTTCTTTAATAAACATAGAGCAATTCAGATCATTCAATTATTCTTCAGTTAGTTCTATCAGCGAGTCACTCATAAAGAACTGGTCCATTTGTTCTACATGTAGAATTTATGGAAATCAAGTTGTTCATAACATATTCCTATATTCCTTTTAATATCTGTAGAAGCAGTAGTGATGTAATGTCCTTTGTTTCATTCCTAATATTGGCAATTATGTTTTTCTTTCTTTCTTGGTTAGCATGGCGAGAGATTTTTAGTTATCCATGTAGTCTAAAGTTACAAATTTTGGAGGTATTTTTTTAGGCAATAACTTTAACTTTCAACTACAAAGTGGGCATCAAAGAAATGTAATTTCCTTAACAGTGGTAAAAGATGAGTAAATAAAATTACATCTTTTTTTCTGTATGACTACCTAAACACAAATTAATAGAACACTTCTAGGATTAGAGGTATCTTCTCTCTTGACGGTCTTCAAATTTTATCTGTGGAGTCATGTATGTCGTGATGTCCCAACTTACTCTGTTATATGACTAGAATGTCACTCTGACCACATAAACAAAATGAGTGCCTGTTTTCCTATTAATTCAATGGGAAATACATGGAAACAGCCCAGAGAAAAAGGGCTCTGACAAATCTCAACTCACTGGCTCAACTGTAGTAAGGGGAGTTCTGTGGCTTTGGATATGAAGCATAATGCCAGTTGCCTGCTATGTTCAGATTGGATTTCCACAGTAGTTTATTTCTTCCTGTAAAATGTGGTCTCCGCATCACTATCACGAATTTGTCCTTCATCTGAATTCTTGCATTCTTGGGCTTTGTGAGATTTGTGTCTCTTTTTTCATCTGTCTACTCATATCCTTGTGGGCATGCCCTAATTCAAACCTCTTATTTTCAAACTGCATGCTAATGTAAACCATATCAATCACCCTCTATTGTTCCCTTGGTGACTCTGCTTACATTTTCAGGTCATACGTGCACAACCACACTTTAATTATCAATTTAGTTGCCACTGGCCTGTCTCATAAGGCCTGTTTCTTCTGTGTTTAGTGCAAGGGTTGACTGACAGCAAGATCAATGAGAAATAGTAAGTCAATTCTGTAGTCTTTGTAAAATGCCCTCACTTAGGATTGAAAGCATATTTTCTAGTGACTCTCACAAAGAGAAAGTCTTATTATTAGAAATAAATTACTGTGACTTTTCCATTATTTTTTATTTTAAAATATATGAATAAAATGCAATAGGTAGAATCTTTTGGCTCTGTCCCTCTGTCTCAATAATCTCTCTCCTCTCCCTCACAGCCCCTCCCCATTCTCCTACCTCTCCCCACTTGTCCCTTCCCTCTCCTGTCCTCCTTGCTGTCTCTAAAGGGTGAAATGAGATATCTATTCTTTCAACAAAATGGAAAATACATGATTATGGTTATTAGCATAGCATTTCTTTTCTTTCTATTTCAAATCAAAATTATGAATTCAAGATTTTGAGAGAATAGAGAACTTTATGTTAATTAAAAATATAGGCAATGGAAATAAATACTTTGTCTATAGACTCCATTTATAGAGGTAAACTGCTAAAATGATAGTTTAGAATTATTTATCTAGTGATTACTTGTATTTAAATCTAATTGAAAAAATAAACAACTTTTTAATACCTTAAGAACTCAAAGTTTAAAAGCCCTTCATAGTTACTGTGAGATCATATTTTTAGTTACTCAGATATTCACATTCAATACTTAAAATAAAAGAGAATAATATTTTTATTGAAAAATTAATCAATATCCCAAATGTTTATGGAAAAATATGTGACATATATCTTAAGTCTTGCAAATGAAGAAAACAGGTGGGTTTTTTGTTGTTGTTGTTTGTTTATTTATTTAATTTTTAAAATCTCAACTGCATAAATGAACATGGCAATCTGACTGGCTGGAACTTGTGTTTTGATTACCTCCTTTTCACCCTGTTGATGAGGGAGGGATTCCTTCCCTAGAATAAGGGCATGACCAAACACATGACACCTACCACTGGTCAGAGGAGATTGACAGCAGTTTATTTATTTATTTTTAAAGATTTTATTTCTTTATTTGAGAGAGAGGGAGTGAGAGAGAGAGAACATGAGAAGGAGAGGGAGAAGCAGACTCCCCTGCTCCTCCCCACTGAGCAGGGATCCCAGGACCGTGGGATCATGACCCGAGCAGGGGGCAGATATTTAACCAAGTGAGCCACCCAGGTGCCCCAACAGCAATTTATTTGGCCACATGTCCTCACAGCCCAGGATGGAGGACACTGCTTACCATGTACTCTGGAATGAGAGAACAAGCAGGAGCTGTGGGGGAACATGCTTTACAGGAACCAAAAGTGAGGTGACTCCTGGTCCCATGGGAAGATGCAGTTGACCTTGAATAATTCAGCAGCCTGGCTGGGAACTGAAACCTGCTCTTTAAGCAGGTGCCATGCCTGATCCTCATTATGAGAAGGATTATTTGGCTAGGGATCCTTACCCAGGAGAGGTCAGTGGGAGAAACATGTGCTTTGCCATTCAAGGCTCTCCAGGTTTCAGAAGTGAAGGCAAGAGATAATATTGAATCTTGATTTCCAACCTTCACCACAACTTGTAATTTGGAGAAAAAGATAAGGGAAGATTTACTTTTTTTTACTGAAAATATGTAATCATTTTTTCCTTTCAAAATCATCAGTTGCCTTCTTGATTGAAAATTTATGAAATAGTAAAGATACACTTCTTGCCATCTCTTTTTTTTTCAACATTGGATATTTGTAAAAAAATGCATTTGTGTATCTTTTGGGGCTTCACAACATACACAATTGGGGGGGGTTAGTCCATAATTTTGTTTAGCCTTAGATGTATATTTAAATAAAGGCAAAGATCACAATTGATTTTTTTTTAACCAGTGCTGGAATATTAAGCAATTCTTCATTTTGATTGTTATTTTCTTGTCTGGATAGCATCACTGAGGTGTAGTTTGTTTTGTCTTCTTCCAAGAAAATTTTCTGGGTGCTGTAATTCCTCAACTCTCAGGTGCTTTAATCTGTCTTACTTTATGTTAATGTGTATATTTTTATACACATTAATTTTCCCCACCTCCTTTCTTGTAATATGTTCTACCATAAAGAAGTCATTTTCTTTTATTTTTCTGAGCAACAGGTGGTATTATTCTTAGCAATGGGTGTTCGGAGGCTGCTTATCTCACTCCATCCAAACTGATCGGCTTCTGTGCCTGCTGAGTGGCTGTTATTCCTTATTTTCTTTGCCTCTTTTCTTCTTATTTGCTTTCTTTTCTTTCTTTCTTTCCTTCCTTCCTCCCTCCCTTTCTTCCTTCCTTTTTTATATAAAGAAAATATTGTTTGGTTTTCATTCTTGATTTACCCATTCTTACACATCTAAAGAATTTTTTAACCTTATTTTCACTACTGCCCACCTAAAAAACCTTTTTACAACCTTTCTCCCCTTAATCTCTCTCTCATACAGAATTTTAGTATTACAGATACAGTGTGCTTTAATCATAATGGTAATGTTTTTTCCTATGCCAATAACTAGTTTTCACCCCCTTGGAAATGATATTGTTGTACTGAAAGTTCACTGTTTACTCTGCTACAGAGCAATAATTCCTGAACCTTCTGGAGAAAGGAAGAATGAGCTAATTTGATTAATACATTAAAAAACAATTATATGCTATGATTCTATTTGTATTTAGTTTAAAAATCCTTACTCCTTCCACCCCCAGGAAAAAGGGGGGAAAAAACTATTACTTAACTATGTGAGCAAATTAAGGAAATCTTTAAAAATAAAAAGGACAAAGAAATAAAAAATTCAATAAAGGGCAGTGAAAAGGGAAAGGAATGTGAGGTATTTGTGGCCAACCAGATGGTTTCAAAACTATTGGTGATGTTCTCTTTCTTAATCTGGCAGATTGGTTATACGCTGTTCATTTTAGCATTAACCTTTATGCTATTTCGGCTGCTGAAATGTCAAAAAGGGAATTCTGCATTCACTCTATAACTGACTTTAGTCTGGCCTCTGCCTCCTTCATTCTGCTGTGCTTGCTTAATTTCAGATTGTTATTCAGTTGCTCTGCACACCCCACATCCTTAACATTTGCTAAATCCTGAACCCACTTCCATACTGGTACATTTTTTGCTGATCTGAGCTCCTGGGTTCCCTCTCACCCTGTGGTTGTCCCACTTCCTCTCTCAAGAAATGAGACCCCTTCCAAATCTAGCACTTAACTGGTTAATACTTGGCAAAAGAGAGGAACTCTTTGACCCTGTTCTAGGACTAGAATAATATCTATTCTGATTGACTGGTAATATTGCTAGTCTGGTTGCTAATTATTCTGAATATTATTTTGGCTTATATCCATGTCACCAGCTGTGTCCATGATGCCAAATATATGCATCATTTTGTTTCCCCCATCTAACTTTCCTTTAGGATAGTATTGCAAGTGGCTGCCCCCTCTGTCTTGAAGGTATCTGCTTTCCAAGCTCTATTACATCATACCCTTCTGAGTTGCCTTTGAGACTTTTCAGTAGCTTTTCTTTTTCTTGTTCTCCAGACTTTGAGTTTCCTCATGACATACATTAATATTATTAATTACTTTCTGCCACTTATAATTTATATAACAGCTACATTTCGTTTAATTCATTCATACAGTATTCACAAAATGAGTATTTATAAGCTGCACCAGGTGCTAAACTAAACAAAATTGTCACTGCTCCTTTCAGTCTGACAGTATAGTGAGGGAGAAGGGCAAATAATAATACCTATAAATAAAAATTGTGAAGGCTGCTGTAAAGAAGAAGATCTGAATACTGTGAAAGATATGAGTTGAAATGGACAAGTTTAGGTAGGAATCAATGGATGTACTCAAAGTTATTATTTAATTCAATATTTAATTAATTTATTTCTATATGCATATGCGCTGATGTTTATAGTTATGACATAACCAATGCATTAAGTGACCATATCATGTGGGCTTTTTTTAATACCTATGTACTCTTTTTTTTTTTAAAGATTTTATTTTTTTTATTTGAGAGAGATTATGGGGGGGCGGGGCAGAGGAGCAGAGGATGAGGGAGAAAGAGAACTTTAAGTAGGTTCCATGTCCAGCCAGGAGCCCAACTCACGCTGGAACTTGAGACCTTGAGATCTGAGCCAAGGTCAAGTCTGATGCTTAATTGACTCAACCACCCAGAAGCCCCATATTTATGTAGTCTTTTTTAAAGATTTTATTTAATTATTTGACAGACACAGATCACAAGAATGCAGAGAGGCAGGCAGAGAGAGAGGGGGAAGCAGGCTACCTGCTGAGCAGAAAGACCGATGTGGGGCTTGATCCCAGGACCCTGGAATCATGACCTGAGCCGAAGGCAGAGACTTTAACCCACTGAGCCACCCAGGCACCCCAAAGTAGTCTTTTAAAATTGTTTAGTTTTTATTAGTTTCATCCTGCTTTGCTCCTACACTTCCTTCACTTTGATTATCTGCCTTTCATCTATGACCTAGTGTATCCTTTCACATTTTTGTCTGTGCTTTTCCAATATCTAAATATATGTATCACTGCTTTTATTTATTTTATTTTATTTTTTTATTTTTCAGAGAAGGGGAGAGAGATGGGGAAGGGGCTGAAGAGTGGGAGAAAATCTTAAACAGGCTCCTTGCCCAGTGTAGAGCCCTTCACCTGAGTCAATCTCAAGACCCCGAGATCATGACCCAAGGAAAATCAAGAGTCACGCTTTTAACTGACTGAGCCACTCAGGCGCCCCTATATCACTGTTTTTAAAAAGTAGTTATCATATTGTTTTCACTTGTTTAAATATTGTTTAAAAAATAACTTGGAAAAACCTCTCTTGTTTAAATGGCATAATTCTAATCCATGCATTTTAATGAATGTGCAATATTCCATGTGATGAAAAAAATGTCAATCATTTCTCTATTGATGGGCACAAACTTTTAGTTTTTGTGAATAAAAAAAATAGTGTATCAAACATATTTATAATGAAGCTTATGTATTAGTGCTTTTATTTATTTTGATATCTATCCACAGAGGTTTTTTGTTTTGGGTTTTCTCTTTTTTAAGATTTTATTTCTTTTATTTGAGAGAGAGTGAGCAAGAGAGAACATGAGCAGGAACAGAGGGAGAAGGAGAAACAGACTCCACTACTGAGCAGGGAGCCCTGTGCAGGGCTGGATCCCAGGACCCTGGGATCATGACCTGAGCCAAGGCAGATGCTTAAATGACTGAGCTACCCAGGTGTCCCTCCATAGAGGTTTTTGAGGGATCAATGTGTATATGTTTTTGGGATTTAAATAGATATTGTCAATGTCCTTTATAAAAGAGTTGGGACATGACATGTGTTTACCAGTAGGAGAACCATCTCCAAATATCTTTAAGAAAAATCTTTACTGGCCTTTTCTAGTCTGTTTTGTCCCAGACTAATGTGATATCTAATGTTGTCATATTACAATGTCATTAAAAAAACTATATCCACAAGAATGAAATGGGGGATCTCTTTCTTTTGGCGTCCATGACATTTGCCCATTCTGTAAATCACATAACATATTTTTTTCTCTAGATGAATTGATTTGTAATCTCCTTTACCCGTAGTTTTGGATGGGGCAGGCATTTACATTTGTATGACGTGTAGACCTTCACAGGCCATAGATGTTGATAAACAACTTCTGTCATTTCAGCTGCCACCAAGGAAAAGAAGAGATGATGGTGGAAGCTAGATAGAGAAATCAAATGATTTTCCACAATTGTCTTTATTCCTATCTTCCTAAGCATCTCAAATCAGAATGAAAACCTTTCCTAAAATAATAAAACTAATTTTTCAAACTTTTGGTGGCTAAGAGAAAAGGTCAGCTTCTTTTCTAATGCAGATTCCATAGTAGCCAGAATTAAAGAAAATTTTTTTTATGACCTAGACATATGGTATAGATGAGAAAATGGATAGAAATGGGTTGTGATTGGCTGGCTAATATTCTAAAGAGATAGATTAATCGATGTAAACCACATAGCTCAGTTAAAACTGCCTTTCAAATTGCCAATTTCATTTTCTTCCAGCCGAGAAAATGCCAATCTTTTCCTATGTAATAAAATCGTCTTGTTATAACAACGAAGAAACTTCAGAGTTACTGTTATTGTGGAACATCTGGTAACTACAAGATGTGGCTCCTCAGAGGAAACCACATTGCTGGAAAATAAGAACTTGCTCAACCTAGCCGTATTTCATGTTTTGTTATACTCTAGAGTATGGCTGCCTCATAATACAGTAATCACTTTCCTTCGGCACCATAAATGAAACCACAGATGCTACAATTTGCTCTAATTGGAGCAGCTTACCATAAATAAATAATCAAAATAACAATATATGCATAAAATATATGCAAGTTTTAAAGGTTGGATTGAAAAAAATTACAAAATGATTACCTAAGTACCATGCCTATCACATTTATTCTTTAAGAAATAGGGAGGTAGGGCTGGATTTTTCTCCTGAACCTCATTATTTTTCTAAACTGTATCATGTATTTCAAAATTTATTCCAACAGTGAAATTACAACAGATCTGGAAGTGTACCATCCTCTTTTATATGATTGTCAGCTGACTGATTTATCACATTTGGCTTATTTATCAAGTATCAAATTTATGATTTGACTTCACAACAATTTAATGGTTTGCTATGTTTCTATTTTAAATAAATGTTAACTTTATTCCTGTATATGGTATTGTCTTCTATTCCTACAAGCATTTCTTTTTCGTCTTGATTTTATACTCCTAAAAATTAATCAAATTTTATTTTATTGAGCTCAACATTAAAACAGATAAAATTGATCCTGTAATTTGCTTAATAAATTATTCTGGAGCTTAAAATTATATTTTTTGCATTCTTTGTTCATATAACCTTATCAATTTGTTTAGAAGCAGAAAATCATTAAGAGTAAGAAAGTAAGCAGTTTGGATATCATGCATCAATGACGAGTTAAGTTTTTGTGTGTGAGAAAAACACAGTGTTTGAGAATATTTAGGATACAGATAATATGTGATTTGTTTAAATTAACAGAATCTCTTAGAATAACAAATGAAATCAACAAGTTCAAATATCATTTGAGAACTTTTAAAAAATGTAATAATGTTTCTTAATATAATGAGATTAACTTTCCCTTTCATTGTGGTTGTTGTTTCTAATTTCCATTATCAGTAGATTTTTTTTTTCACTTGAGTGTTTGACCACCAACATACAAACAAATGTGAATATATTATATATGCATAATTGTTAAAGATTTGGCACCATTACTTAATAGGCAAGAAATATCTATCTATCTATCTATCTATCTATCTATCTATCTATCTATCTTTCTATCATCTATCATTTTCACTTGGCACTTCTAAGCCTTATGTTGTGTTTGTCTTGTTTTTCTTTCTTTCTTTTTTTTTTTTTTCTTTTTAGGTCAGTAGTTTTGAGAGCCTAAGCCTTAAAGAGTAGTAAAACCTATCTTGAATGAGTTCCCAAGAATCTTAAAATTATAAAAACCAATGTGAATGCAACATAGTTAGTCTATCATTTTTTTCTGTTGTTTATTGATTGTTAACATCAGAAGCATGATTATATGTTTATACTAAATTATAGTTGAGAAATAAACTTGAATAGATTTAAATATTAGAAAAAACACTATGCATTGATAGTTTTATAAAATATACACACAGATTAAAAAACAACTTTCCAGAAAGTCTATTAGGCATAGTTCCCAGAATTAGCACACGTCTACTACCTCTTAATTTATTCCATACTAAAAGTTTTCTATATTCCAAAGGAAAAATGACCAGTTGGTCATTTGGGAGTACTCTCATTTGTGTTATTGCCTTAACATCTGTGTGAAACATAGTAACTAAAATGTATTTTTGATACATTTTTCTGCATTTTGACTGTGTAGTAGCTGAATCACACAAGCTAAGTAACCTTTGAAATATTATGGATAGAAGAATGATTTAACCTTTGATTTTTCTAAAATAAAATATGAAACAAATTAATATACTTACTCATTCTAATTTTCCAATAATTTGCCTTATTTTTCTTCACCTTTAGAATTACATGTGATCTTATTAAACCTAAACGAAATAAAATATTTGAAGATCTACAAAACCCAGCACACACTTTAATTTATTTCCAATTAAAACTGTGTTCTCTTTACGCATGGAAGAAAACAGCGTGTTCATCTTAGTTACTTCTCCATTTAGATTTGGTCTGTGTCATTAAGACTCCTTCAAAGTAAGGGTGTAATTCTTTCAACTGATGAAGCAGATGTCGCATAAAATAATGTGAAATTTGTGTCATCATTTTATTGACTCAGAGCTTATGAAGATTCAACGAGTTATTGTATTGCTCACAAATGTCTTCTTTTTGCAGTTGTGACAGACATAAATTAGCAAGGCCAGGGCAAAGTAGAGCAAATCATGATCATTTTAAATTAAAACAACCTAAATATTTCTGTACTAAAAATTTCCAACTAGAATCCAGTAGAAAGATTTTGTGCCTGAAAGTTGACATCCGATTGTGATGAGAATATAGATTATGTACGATTTAGTCTCTAAGGCCCAATCTGCCTTTCCTACCAGCTGATTAGTATAGACAGGTACTCAAGGAGGGGAAAAATGCAAAGTGAGCTTTATTTAAGTTTTAATGAAATTGTTTGCTCCTCCTAGCAGTTTTCTATCATATTAGCAATGTTTCTTCATAATGCATGTATATTAAATTTATCTAATACAGTTCAAAATTATCTTATTAAGAACTCACATAATTGTGGGAAAGAGAACTAATGCAATAGAGCACTAATTCAATTTCATCAAAGATATTGATACAGAAAAGCAGCTTGTTTTTCTACACAGATTTCAAAAATATTTATGATGCCTCATTTCTAAGAATTTCTCCTTTAAAACTGAAAATATTATTCTAGCCCATTGTATGACAGACTGAGGACTTAGATATAGTCTAGTGAGATAAGCCAGTCCAGACTTAGCTCTGATTAAGAGGGTAGGTGTTTACTTAATGATCCAAGGAATGTGTAAAAGGGAGATAAATCGGGAGAATGAAGAGTAACATCTTATTATTCAATAGAAGACTCACAATGGGTTTGGAATATTTGGAAACAGAAAAGTTTGTCACCGCAGAGAATAGGGAAAATGAAACATAAGGATTCCAAAGACAAATTTGTTTTATAATTGCACTGGAGATACAGGTGTAAAGGTAGAGGTCATGGATATATGCATATCCTTATTGCTGCAAAGATGTACATTTCTCAATTTGTCCTCATGTTACTCTTACTCTACCTCTATGTAGTTGGATAGTCTTGCATAAAGGATTTGATACATGCCCATTGTCTCCAGCTTACAAAGTTATTTCTGCTAGATGAAAAGATTTCATTCAACCCAAAGTAAATATTTTTCCTTATTCAAGATTATGCTAAAAACTTTATCATTTTATCTCTTTCCCTAAATAATTATAATTTTTATACAAGAATGGAGACCCTTTGTATTGACTAGGAAGCCAATGGATTCTGTGTATACTGGCAGTCAGTAAAACAAATGGAAAGGATTAGTATAACTTGATTATGGAAATAATATACCTTGATTATGAAAGTGTTATCTATAAATATACCAAGGATAACATGAATTTCAGAATTAAATCAGATAAGCTTTACCAATATGTAAGATAATTAAGTAAGTTATGTTTTACCTGTCTTAACTCCTATTGTTGAAGATATATCAAGTGGTTCAATTTTCTTTATCATATTTTTTTTTAATTTACCACTTTCCATCACATTTAAATTTTCTTTATTTTTTCTATTCATATCCAAAACCCAGTTTAAATGTTGTCTTTTTAAAAAGAGATATTATTTATTTCTTTAAGAAAGAGAACATGAGTCAAGAGGAGAGGCAGAGAGAGAGGGAGACAAGCAGACTCTCCCCAGGCCCCTGTGCCCCATAACACAGGGCTCAATCCTGGGTCCCTGAGATCAGGACCTAAGCCAAAGGCAGATGGACATAATTGACTGAGCCACCCAGGTGTCCCAATGTTATCTTCCTAATATATCATTTTGAAAATCAGAGGTTGAATAGTATTTTCAATGTATAAATAGCTCCATTATGATTAATATTGCTTTAGATTATAGTTATTTATTTATGACATTTTCTCTACCATTTGAATGCACTTCTGTGAGGTAAGAAATGTTTTTCCTTTATCTAATCAAAAGTATCCGGCAGCGTGTCTGACAAATAATACATATTCATTAAATGCTTGAATTTGATTTTAATTGCTAACAAGCTTTCATTCAGCCTTATTTCATCAGAAAATTAATTTCTGGGATGCCTCTCAGTCTTAAGGTTAAGCATCTGCCTTCAGCTCAGGTCATGTTTCCAGGACCCTGGGATTGAGTCCCACATCAGGCTCCCTGCTCAGCAGGGAGCCTGCTTCTCCCTCTGCCTCCTGCTACCCCTGCTTGTGCTCTCTCTCTCTCTGACAAATAAATAAAATAAAGTAAACCTTAAAAAAAAGAAAACCATTTTCTAACGTATCCCTTACTACTGTAGATACCAGTGTATGATATGAAAATAAAACTGGTTATTTCACTTTTTTAAGTGTTTTTCTCTTTACCTTCTGGTTATCCCATATGATGCCCTTTTAACATTCTGTAATTGCTTTCTCCATAGTTAGGCTCAAAAGTACATGGACACAACACTATTCCTATTCAGTTTTACATCTCTGTAAATCTTGCAAAGGACTTAGTAAGACGGTATGCACATAAGGATGCTAATAAGCACCTGCTTACTAAATCATGGATCGCTTAGTGTTTGCTTATGGAGCTTTGCATTTAATATGACATTTAAAGCAAAAACTAAAATGAAATAAGAGCTGACATTTCAATTGTGGTAGATTAATACTCTGTGTAAGGAAAAATCCATAATTTAATCTTTTGGGGCCTCAAATAAATTTTATTCTATATCAAATCAGGATTAAAGAAGATTAAATTATATTTAGCTTCTTCCTCTGTATGTGTGTATGTATAGATTTATATATATAATACATAGATGTCAATACTTTTTTTTACATTAATAATCTTACAACTGGCTACTGGTCATATGTGTCTTGTTTTATTTTATGAGTTTATTGCATGCTTCCTAATGATAAAATACTTAGTGTTTAATTGAGAAAAAGTAGATAAAGTAAACATTTCACAAGAAGAAATTATTCCTAAAACACCTAGTATAATGGGGGGAAAATTGTGAAAGTTTCTTAGATGTTAACATAGAGAGGAAAGTAGACTTATTAGGAAATTTCTATTTTAGGTAGGAAAGATAACTCTTACCCATTCTTTCTAGGCATTTACTCTGAATTGTACTCTTTCCTAAACTGAAGATCTTTATCTACATATTCTCTGACCAAGAAAATAGACTAAGATGTTACATAGGCTTTTTATGTCTTGGAGTGAGAAATACTTGTTTTACCCAGCTGATTTTTTTTTAAGTTTAAATATGTTGATTTTTACTGGGAGATTGGAAAATAAAGGTAGAAGAACTCTCATTCTGTCTCTCCATACTTCACCAGCTCAAGAATTTCCTGTTCAATTAAGTAATGCCCACAGTTAACCTACAGACACTTTCCCCAGTCTAGATACAAGAGAAATTTTCGTGAGCCTGGTGGTGGGTATTATGGAGGGTATGTATTGCATGGAGCACTGGGTGTGGTGCATAAACAATGAATTCTGGAACACTGAACATAAATTAAAATTAATTAATTAATTAATTAATTGCTGTTTTAAAAAGAAAGAAATTTTTTAAAATGACTTTAAGACTAAAGTAGTGTTCGTTTACAAATTTTAAGTTGACTCCTCTGGAAAACGTAGACTTTCTCCTTTTTATTTAAATTCAGCAAATATTTCTTTGTTAATCATGAATAAATCAGTTTTCAATGGTACACAGTATACATACACGCCTGCTTCTGCCCTCAAACACTTACAGTCCATTTGGCTGGAGATAAGACAAATATATAGTTTATATAAAATAAACACATACGTTTAATAAAATACATTACAGTAACATAATTTAACATAATTGCTATTGTTTCGTAATATTCTACCCTAAGTTCCTTGAAAGAATAATTCTCCGCCCTGCTCTTCCTATCTCATCCATCCACTCCACTCCCACCCCACATATCCTTCAAATTACAAGTTGCATCGTACTGGCAAACTTTTTTTTTTTTTTTTTTTTTTACTATTTTTGCCCACTTAATTGAGTTCTAATTGAATGATTATTGTTATAGGAAAAAAAAAAAAAACAATCACCAGTTGTGAACAAAAGATGTGAATCTGACACAATTTTTTCACTCCATTTACTGTTGATGGCATTTTATATGATTTCCATATTTGGCTATCATAGGCAGGTCATTTTGGACATTTATTACTTGTCTACTGGGGCACATATCCAATTTTTCTCTATTCTAAATATGCAACAGCAGAACTGCTGAGGCATCAGTAAAAAGACTGTGCAATTTTAATAGGTTATGTTAGCTTCTTTTTTTAAAAAAATGTTTTAGTTATTTATTTTAGAGAGAGGGAGAGGGTGTGAGCAGGGGAAGGAGCAGAGGTGGAAAACAGCTCAAGCGACTCTGAGCTGAGTTCAGAGCCGACTGGGGCTTGTGTAGTAGTTTACAGCAAGACCTTATACTCCTTTTGGTTTGATTCAACTGTGGTTCAGACAGAAAACAGAACTACCCTATTTCAAAAATAAATAGATTCAACATAGGGAGTCAGATACTTATCAAATTGTCTTATAGGCTAGAGGATTAAATTTTAAGAAAGGCCATCCCTGCAGCTGTGGTTTAGAATATCAGGAAGTCGTTGCTGCTGCTGCTGCTGTTGCTAAAGGAAAAGTACACTGAACAAGTGCTGAAATAAATGTGTAGCCAAATATGGAGCTGTTCCTGCCCCAGGTGCCACATCAGCAAACAGAGTACTGTTCCTGTCCCTGGAAATGCTCCTTTTGACCAGAAACACAGTATCTCCAGGCAACCAATCTCCAAGTGCTAAGACGACTCTGTACTGTATAGTTACTGCCTTATCCTTTATTCTTTATCCTATAAGAGCTTTCTGCCCACTAGTTGATAAATTTAATCATCTAAGAAAATCTGGTATGTTTATTCTGCCCCGTAGACATCGTTTTTAGTTTTCCCTCTGGTCTTTCTGCCAAGCCTCTCTATGGCAAATAAAGAAGCCATGGCTTTATTTCTGGTGAAATAATTGGCCCCAAATGGAAAGCTTTCTAATCTATCCTTAGGCCCTCCCAGCCTAAGATTAATAATAAACTGTTGGGCACCTGGGTGGCTCGGTTGGTTAAGTGTCTGAATTAGGCTCAGGTCATGATCTCAGTGTCCTGGTATAGAGCCCCACATCAGGTTCTCTGCTCAACAGGGAGTTTGCTTATCCCTCTGTCCCTCTTCCAGTTTGTGCTGGCTCTCTCGCTCTCAAATAAAATTTTTAAAAATAATAATAAACTTTTAATGAGATCCCTATAATATTATCTTTTAATCAGTTTCTCTGTCTCTCTCACATTCTCTGTTTTCTCTCTGCCTTTCTGTCTCTCTCTCATTAGGACCCAGCTCATAGATAAAACAAACAAACAAACAAACAAATAAACAAAAAACAGTTGAGAAATGCTGTTAAGGAAGATTCTGGCCCAATACAAAATGAACAAGTAGGTTTTGTGTGGAATCTAGTAGACTGGAACATAGAAAACAGCATAGAGAATATAGACAGTGATACTGTGAACATAGCATAACTTATAAAGAAGTTGAGTCACTATGTTGTAACACACCTGAAACTAATGTCATATCGTGTGTCAACTCTACTCGAATTAAATAAAAGCATACCATGCATGGACCAAAAGCATACAATGTTAAGTGAAATAAGTTGGTCAGAGAAAGATAAATGACATATGATTTCACTCATATTTGGAATTTAATAAGACAAAGAAAAAAAGAGACAAACAAATTTATTCTCTCTTATAGAGAATAAACTGGTTGTTGCCAGAGGAAAAGATGGATCAATGGGAAAAACAGATAAAAGGGATTAAGAGCATGTGTAAAGTTGTTGAATCATTATATTATATCATATACCTGAAATTAAGATAACATTGTATGTTAATTATACTTCAGTTTAAAAAAAAAAGACACTAGGCCACATTTATCTACATATATACTTGATTCCTTTTAGACTTATTATATCAATAATTTTGAACTTCATATGATTCTCTGGGTTATGAATTCATTGCTACCAGTTAAAATTCTAATAATTTTAGCTCCATTTCAATGTTACAGTAGATGGGATATTTATGGTACAATAGGAATAGATATAAAAGCAGTATATGTGACAATTGTGGTTTATTTTAATTCCCCAATAAAAGATTGAGAGCCTGTTAAAAACATTCTATGAGGTACAGGAGATTTTTGAAAAATTGATATAATTTTTACCATCATTCTAGCTCTGCATTTCAATATATTGGTTTTCTTTCATATACATTATTCCTTGTTTGTTTAGCCCAGAGAGACTGAACATTTCTAGATAGACAATTAAAACTGAGATTTTGACCCTTAAAATGATAATCCTACTTTAAATTATAGCAATGAGAATAAGGGGCATTCAGTAACGAGATGCATTTTCTAGATGGTATCAGTAACATCCCTTTCTTTGGGGTCTAAGCCCAAGATTCAACCTTCCAACCCTACGGTTACCTTTCCTTAATTCCGTAACTACCTGATGCATTCCACGACTGCATAGCTAGTAACAAATGCATGACATGAATACTGCTGTAGAATAGGAAGGGAAAGAACTTTAGTCATACGTAAGGGTTTTAAAATTATTTTCAGTCATTCTCATGAAGAGACAAACCCTCTGGGTCAAGTTTCATCCATCCCTTTTTCTTTCCCATTTTTCTTTGATTTTCTTTCTTTTTTTTTCTTTTGCTTTTATTTTTCACTTTTGTTTTTCTAAATTGAAGTATAGTTGACATATAATCCTATATTAATTTCAAGTGTACAACATAGTGATTCCACATTTGTATACAATATAAAATGCTCCCCATGATAATTGTTTGCCACCTGTCACCACACAAAGTTATTACAATATTATGGACTATAGTCCCTCTGCTGTAATTTACATATTGTTGTATGTATTGTATGTATTGTTGACTTATTTATTTTATAACTAAAATTTTACACCTCTTAATCACCTTCACCTATTTCACCCATCCACCTTCAAGTTCCTCCCCTCTAACTATCACCAGTCTCTGTATTTATAAGTTGAAGTCTGTTTTTCTTTGTTTCCTTTGTTTTGCTTTGTTTTTAGTTTCTACATATAAGAAAAATCTTACAGTATTTGTGTTTCTCCAACTAACTTTTTTCACTTATACACTTTAGGTCCATCCATATTGTCACAAATGACAATATTTTGTTCTTTTCTTATGGCCAAGTAATATCCTAGTGTGTGTGTATGTGTGTGCTTGTATAAAACACATCTTTCTCATCCATTCATCCTACGGATGGACATCTAGGTTGCTTCCATAACTTTGCTATTGTAAATAATGCTTCAGTGAATATAAGGGTGCATACATCCTTTCCAATTAGTGTTTTCATTTCTTTCAGGTAAATACCTAGCAGTGGAATCTCTGGATCATATGGCATTTCTATTTTTAATTTTTTGAGAAGACTCCATATTGTTTTCTAGAATGGCTACACCATTTTAGATTCCCACCAACAGTGCATGAGGATTTCCTTTTCTCCACTCCTACCCCAGCACTTACTATTTCTTGTCTTCTTGATTTTAGTCATTCTGACAGGTGTGAAGTGATACATTAATGTGGTTTTGATTTGCATTTCCTTGAGAATGAGTGATGGTGAGCACCTTTTCATGTGTCTGTTGGCCATCACAACTTCTCAGGTTGCCCTCATCTAAACTCTATTTCCTGATTCTTTTTAATAGTCTTATCTTTAATCAGATGTACTTAAAATATTTTTTTATTTCATTTTGTTTTGTTTTTGCAATGTTTTGAGTATGGTTTAAACTTCTGGGTTTTAGGAAATTTTATTCTAATGCTTAGTTTGGTTCAACTTTAAGTACTAACTTTAGCTGAGAAAATATTGGGTTAAAAAATGTTATCACAGAGACAACAATTTATCAACATTACTATATATGTCTCAAAGTACATTACCTACTGGATAATGAATTAAATGTATGTATGTACACACACTCACAATTAAATACTCCTTTATATGGGCTTATGTTGTATGATTTATGTATTATAAATATAGAGTATCAAATGACTTCTGAATATCTGGATACTTGGGACTATATTTTAGTTTTACTGACACACTAATTTTTTTTAGAACACATTCTAGACCATATACTGATATTAAAATCCTGATTAAATGTAATTTTTAGAATTGAGTATCTCCTTTCTACAGAAAAATTTCTTTTGTTCCATTCTACTAAGCCAATGCTCACCTTTAGATGATGAATTTTCAGTGCAGTTCAAGTCTGTTAACTTTAACAGGGGCTTATTGGAACAGTCATAGTGAACTATGTAAGAATTGCGCCACTGAGACTCAATTATAAGGTAGAATACTGCTCAATCTTGATGGTTACAGTACAGCTGGGATTATTTTTTTCATTTTTCTCATCTAGTTCTATGCCTCAAGTTGGTATTTTCATCTAGTCACATAGATAAATTCAGTTATCTTTAACACTTGTGATTTTAATCCATATTTCTATTTTATTTCATTCTTTCTTATTCATAAAATATTACATGGAAGCTGACTATTTTTTTCTACTCTAACATTTCTAGCAACACTATGGCCATTTAAAATATATTTTTTACACCAATAGGACAACTTCAAATTGACTGAGAACATCTATCGACATTTTAGTTGCAATACTAAACAATACCAAGATACAAAGTCTTTTAGACTACCATTTTAGTGACTCTTTTTGTTGTTCTTCTATCTTAATCTGTGAGATGTTGCATATCCCTTGATATACTACTAGTATATCAAGATACTACTAGTATATCAAGTAGTTTTTCAACTAGTATATCTCTTGATATACTACTATTTCAGCAACTTAATGTGAACATAGGTATAACCATAAAAACATATTGGGAATCAATGACTGCATAAAGATGCATTTTTTCTATCTTATATTAAAAATAATCCTTCATGAAAAATAGATAATTATGAGGGACACCTGGGTGGCTCAGTTGGTTAAGCGGCTGCCTTCAGCTCAGGTCATGATCCCAGCGTCCTGGGATCGAGTCCCACATCGGGCTCCTTGCTCCGCAGGGAGCCTGCTTCTCCCTCTGCCTCTGCCTGCCTCTCTGTCTGCCTGTGCTCACTCTCTCTCTAACAAATAAATAAATAAAACCTTAAAAAAAAAGATAATTATGAAATGGAATACTGGATCAAAGAAAAATAAAAGTAGTGACTCTTTATATTACCTTTGTATTTTTCTTCTTTAATATGGAAGTAATAATAAATTTAGTTTATGTGACTATTCAAGTTACAAGAATGAATGGAAACTCAAGGAGAGAAGGTACAACAAAGTATAGAGAAACTCTGACATCCCAAACCTAATTAACAAAGGAATTATTGACAAATAATATACTAAGAAGTGGTTACATAATAATCAAGGACATTTTATCACCTGCTAAATATTAAGATATTATTGTTAATTACTTCTCTGTTTTATAATACTAACATGGTTCTATTAAAACATTAGTTCATTTAGGGATACCTAAAAAAGAACACTGGGTAAAAATAATATGACATCTTTGCTTTTCTTTAAAATCTAGATTGAAGGATTGAGGTAGATGGCAATTAAATAAGACTTATAGTATGTTCCTAATTTTAGAAGGTGATGATGGTTAAATGTGGGTTTATTATACTAATCCTTGTTTTTCATTTTAAATATATCTGGTCTAAAATTTTCTAGTATATAAATATCAATATACCTATTCCGGACCTTCTGATCAAAAGTTGGAGATTGGAAAGATCATGACCTTTGGAGTAAAAGAAACATAGATTTAACTCTGTAAGCTTCTCCAGTTACTAGATATACCACTGGGTATTGAGGACATTAGTGAACATCAATTGACTCTTGAACAACCTGCAGGGCAGATTGGGGGCACCGACCCCCCCACACACAATGTTTGCTTCTGGGCAACAATGAAAGAAGTAAGGAAGAAAGCCAAGGCAAAGACTATGTGGAACCAGTCAAAAGTTGGCCATACAGAAGCCTCAGAAATGCAGAATGGTCAGGGTCCAGCAAGCAAACCACAGAAGTTTGGGTTGCAAAAGCCTAAAATGCAAAAGTCAATGGCATTGGCCTCAGCAAAGACAAGTATTTTTAACAAGCATGAATTTTGAGCAAACATAGACTATTTAGCTCTCAGGTAGCTAACCCTGAACTACATGGAAAAATTTGGCTTAATATGGTTAATGATGTTGAGCTTGACTCAAATTATTTTACGTATGGGTTGGCAGAATAGAATGGTTACCTTTAAACTTGAAAACAGCTGAATTTTCTATGCTAAAGAACACAGGGAAATTACTGAAAATTTTTATTCTGAGCCAAGGTAGGCATCGTTGGTTGTTCAAATTCCATTGTGTTTGGGCCAAGAAGGGAAATTTGAATGGGCCTAACTGAATTCACAGGCTCAACAGCAACATGCCATGCTCTCTGTATTGCTTAGCATCTACAACATAAAGGTAATTTTAATGTTAAGCAAACTTCTGGCCAGAGAGAGGAGGAAGCCACTAGAGCACAGAAATTAGCACATATATTTCACAGTTAGGTGTGGAAGTGATGACTTTATCAAAAGCCCACAATTTATAATGGGGATTGAAAAAATATGGAGTACAAAAAGGAAATAAAGAAATAAGATTGGAATATACAAAATGGAAATAAAAACCACTTGGAGAAAATAGATTGACTGGAACTGTTATTACAGTTCATTTCTAAAACTTGGGAGAAGACAGCAATGTCTCCAGTCTCTGAGAGAAGAGAGAGCACGTATAGAGCACATGCATCCAAATGCCACTATTTAAAAATCTGTAATATCAAAATTAAGTACTCTCTTAGAGATTTCTGCTAGTTGAGTTCCAATTCACACTGGCAAGCCCTGAATTTTTTTTTTTTTTTTTTTTCGTGGTCTGCCTTCGCTTTTCAGAGTCTGAGTCATTGGAATCTATTGGGTTAACACTAGTTTGGATTGCTGACTGAGCAAAAATTTTTTTTTTTTTTTTCCTTTTGACTGGAAGAGTTTACTTGGATTACTGCAATAGGGATTAGAAATTGACTTATTTTCTACATTCGGGAGGGGGTGGTGTCAGAGCTGAAAAAAATTAAATGTGTCTTTTTAACGCTGAGCTTTTTAAAACATAAGACTTAACAGAATTTCTAACTAAAATAAGTCAACTACTAAGATTGAGAGAGAGCTATATGCATTCCCAGAGAAAATAGTCCAAGAAACAACTTCTGAAAGACTTGGTTCCTCCTAGTCGATAAGAACTTTTCAGAATAAGGCCAAGCACAAGGTAAAATTATAATGTACTCAAATTTCTTTATCATTTTTCTTTTTTACTCAAATGTGGTTAAACATTGGTTTCAGATTTTAATTCCTTCATGTTTGACATTATTATATTTTCATCTGCAAGATAATTGAGTTTTTAGACTCCTTTTCCGCAGGAATTTGATTAGTTTTTTTTAAGTAAAATATCCTGTGGTTGACATTTTATTACTGGAATATTATAACATTATAATTTGATGTTTTGCAGATCCTTTGCTAGACTATACTGGACAAAGTGCTTTAAAAATTTTTGGATAGGAAATTGAAAGATGTAAAATTTTGACTTTGAACATATAATGACTTGGAGAAAAATGCTAGTTATCACATTTTCCTGACATAATTTCAGAAGCATTTGCACTAGTCATAGGTAGTCTTAGGAAGAAACATAGAGGAGCTGTGGGTGATATTGTCAGACCTCTTCTTGAACATATCTAAAAGGCTCTCTAATAGATTGCTGGACTCCTTTGAGGAAGAAAGCCACGTTGCTGGTTGATCATGTCTAAAATGATTAAATTCAATAAGTTTGGATTAGAAAAAGCTGTGGAATGTTCGAAGAGAATATTGTTTTCTATTCTTGAAATGTCCTTCCACATGGAAGGAATTTCACTGGAATAAAATACCTCAGGGAGAGTGTATTTGTTATGGGAAGCTAACTATCACAATTAGCAATACTCCCAAATTTCGGCGAATTAACAAACAAAAAATGTATTTCTTAGAAGAATCAAAGTGCCCTGGGGCCTGATACCATGCAATCCTTCTGGGACCAGACTCTTTCAGTCTGGGGCTGATCTCTGGTAAATCGTTGGGATTCTTTAACTCAGCCTGTGTTCAAAGAAGATGAGGGCCAAGAGGAAGGTATTTATGACTGGCCTGAAATTGACACAACTACTTCCACTTACATTTCCTTAGCCAGAATTCAATCACAATGACACAACACATGGGGGGAAAAATAAAGAACAATGAAACAACTTATACAAAAGAGGCTGAAAAGATGCATTCTAACTGTGCAGTCAGGATGAAAGGGAGAACAAGAGTTTTACTGAGAAGTAACATGCTCTCACACAAAAAAGCAATTTGTTATGGTAATCCCAGACGAAAATATTATGCAGACATAGCCCAGCCCCTTATCATTCAGTTTAACACAGTGGTTAAGAGTGAAATCTTTGGAGTATGACTGGCTAGCTCTGAGCCTTAGTTTTACCACTGGCAGACTGAATGCACTTGGGTAGGACGTTGAACCTCTCTCAGCTATCTAATTCGTAAAAGGGGAAAACAGTAACTATCTCACATAATGGTTGCAAGTATTAGCATTTAATATATTCAATGGCTAGAACAGTATCTGCCTATGGTGGTTTCACATGTCTGGGTTGGATTAGTAGATACTGTCAAATAGGCTCCTTCTTTATATCGTTTCTTTTATGTCTGTATACAAGCTCAGTTTTAGTTAAAGTGTTCTATGTCTGTGTGAAAAGTACATGCTGTTTACAAAATAGTATACTCTGAATACCTACTAAATCTCCATATCAAAGCATTAATTTTTTTTGTTTTTTCATTCTATCATACCTTTGTGATACTGAATTTGATTAAACATCCTCTTAAAATTTTATAATCCTAATTTTTTTCCATTTTTAAGGAATTTTATTTAATAACTTTCTATATGGTTTGGTGTATATAGTTTTATTGGACATATTTCTTCAAATAATACACATCTATATTACATTTGTCTTCTTTATGTTATTTTTGTTAAGTAAATTTTATCTTGAAAACATAAATTATTTCCTTAATTATTAGGTGTTTCCCTTTCTTTTTTAGTAACGTTTTCTAGTAACTCTGTTTATTTTTTACCTATCTCTCTTTCTGAGTTTTTAAGTAAAATTATCTAACCAAGTTTTGCATGTTACTACAATCTATCTCTGTCTTTTAGTGGGAAAACCCATTCCTCTCACATTTCTTCTAATTCTAGTTAGAAATTATATGTTTCTAATATAATTTGGTTTACTGTAAATTCTATTACCTCGTTTCTCTTTATTTTTTGCTAGTTTGATCAAATTTTATTCAAGTTCCTTATTTTGCCATTTTGATGAAGTTATTACTGAATCCTATTTACCTATGCTAATTTATAAATTATTGCATAGTTATCTCCTCCTTTACTGATTACTGCTTACATTGATAGTCATAATAAAAAATATAGTTCACTAATCTCATATAAAAACAAGATATCATACATCTTAACCTCAAATGTTTGCCTGTGGCTTTCACAAATCTAATTAAGATAATTCCATATTTAGTCTTTTCCTTCCTTTCCTCCCTTCTTCCTTTCCTTCCTTCCCTCACTCCCTTCTTCCCCTCCCTCTCTTCTTTTTTCTTTCTTTTCCTTCCTTCCTTCTTTCCTTTCTTCCTACCTTCCTTCCTCCTTTCTCTCCTTCCTCTCCCCTCCTCTTCTCTTCCCTCCCCTCTCTTCCCTTCCCTTCCTGCCTTTCCTTTCCTTTTCCTTCCTGCCTTCCTTCTTTTCCTTCCCTCCCTGTGCTTTTTTTTCTTTCTTTGTTCCTTCCTCTCTTCTCTCATTTTGTCCTTTCTTCCTTTTTGTTTACAGATTTGTCGTATACCATTCTTCAAAGCATCAGTTCTCTTTAGGCAAAAAGTAAAAGCTTTTCTGTATTTGTAATCTTTTATATTACAATCCTGGGTAAATATGATATATTTTTAGTTCCCTTTTGCAACTCGAAGCCTAGATATAGACCAGCAGGAACCCCATAAGTTCATCATATGGGATGGTGACTCTATGATTCTGGGAGCTCCATGCATCAGGGGGCTAAGTTTTCTCTTCAACAGTCTCTGTGGCTGGCCTTTACTATGGGGCTGTTTTCTACAAGCCCATCTCATATGACCAAGAGTGGCAAAATACCCATCTAATTCTGTGCTTCCAAACTCATTAGTGCAAAATAATTATGATACAATATGGGAAAAAGGATAGTCAGAATGAAAAGTATTGTGTTGGGGCACCTGGGTAGCTCAGTCAGTTAAGCACCTACCTTTGGCTTAGGCTATGATCCTAGGGTCCTGGGATTGAGCCCTACATTGGGTTTCCTTCTCAGTGGGAAGCCTGCTTTTTCCTCTCCTCCCCACTGGTGTTCTTGATAGCTCTGCCTCTCTTTCTCTCTCTCTCTCAAATAAATAAATAAAATATTTTAAAAAAATAAAAGAAAAGAAAAAGAAAGAAAAGCATTGTGTCTTGGCTCTTGGCACCAACAAATAAAAAAATTAGAGAGTGGCACAAACTGAAAACAGAAGACAAGCTTATTAAAACAGTAGTACACTTTCTAGGGGCATTTAGTTGGCTCTGTCAGTTAAGCATCTGCCTTCAGCTCAGGACATGATCCCAGGACCCTGGGATTGAGTCCTGCATCAGGTTCCCTGCTTGTTGGGGAGACTCTTTCTCCCTCCTCCCCTGCCTGCTGCTCCCCCTGCTTGTAATCCCTGTCTCTGACAAATAAGTAAATAAAATATTAAAAAAATGAAAACCAAAACCAAAACAAAACAAAACAAAATGAACAAACAAGCAAACAAAAACACAGTACACTCTTAAAGGAGAGTGGGCAGGTTCCAGAAAGTGTAATGAACTCTGAAGTTGTTTTGGGATAAGATATTTATTGGGTCTTTCTAGGCTGGAAGGAATTGTGATGTATAGTGGGGTGGTTTTTAACAGAGGTTACTTCCAATCATTTGGGGGACTCATCCCACAGGTTGGATGGGAGAGTTTTTGACCCTGTAAGGTTTTGATCTTGTAAGGTTTGTGTAGAACCATCATGACACCCTTTCTCCATTAAGGTGGGAAGCTATAACCACAACACACATACATTATAATGAGCCTACGGGTTACCCTGGGGCAGAGATGGGAGAGGAGAGCACATGTTTTACACCTACGGCTCTTGGTCTGTTAGCCCCAGAGTCTTAGAATCTACAATGTCTGGATGGTGTACCCCCAGGTTCTAATGTGTAACCTATGTAGCACTGTCTTTGTCTCTAGCTCATGTTTAACCCTCTACTCTATCAGAATGACTACAGATAACCAGTATATTAATCTTAGAAGTCCCATAATCTATTTGCCCCAATATCTGAGGATTTGTTGTTTTGATAAACATGTAACCATTTCTGGTGTGACAGCAAGAATAGAAGTAGTGGAAGTGACTTTGTTTGAACATTTCATCCCTGCCTTCCTGTAAAAGCAGCTCTTCATCCTCTGAGAGCTTGTCATTAGGTGATTTGCAGTTGGTAGAGCAGAACAGGAATATGATCAAGACACCCTATACAGTTGAGGCTTTATAACATAATAGGATTTGTTTGAATCATTCAGTCTAAAATTTATCCATGGCTGCTTTCACAAAATTGAAATCTTTCTTCTTTTGAGACACATTTTATAATATTATATCTTAGAATAATTTTGTGTTTTAGTTATTCTTATCCTTTTTCCAGTTTCTTTTACTTTTTAGCCTTTTCTTTTAGCATTTTCTTTTACTTATTTTCTTTTTGTAGTTAGGTTTTCCAAGTCTGAATCCTTATCATGCATATCATTCCAAACAACTTAATTAATTTTATTTTATGTTTCATTTTATGCCATTTGTCTAAATTTCTAAACATTTACTGAATTTTCCTTTAGAGATAAATATTCATATTGCAGGAGTTCATGTCTTTAATCTTTGCAACATTTTTATTTTTCTCTTCTGTTTATCTTACTGATTTCTATTTATTAATATTTCTTTTGTTGTCATTACTTTTGTGAATTTTAAGCCTTCATCGGAACATTTACCTTATTTTAAAGTATTGTTTAAAGACACCATCTGTATTTTTTAAACCATAAGGTATTTGTCTGAAATCTTCAGGTGTTCTTTTTTTATAATTCAAATATTAAAATTAAATTTTTGTTGGTATGCATTTTTGAAAATTTACTATACACAAAAATGCAAGTTGTTTTCTTTATGATTCTTCTGTATGTTTTAAAATGTCTGGCTAGGGGCGCATGGGTGGCTCAGTGGGTTAAAGCCTCTGCCTTCGGCTCGGGTCATGATCCCAGGGTCATGGGATCGAGCCCCGCATCGGGCTCTCTGCTCTGCGGACAGCCTGCTTCCTCCTCTCTCTCTCTGCTTCTCTGCCTACTTGTGATCTCTGTCTATCAAATAAATAAATAAAATCTTTAAAAAAATAAAAATAAAATATCTGGCTACTTATTTTCCCAAAACCTTTAACATTCAGTATTCAAGGAAAGATACTGCTTCTACTTCTTTTGACAGTTTCCCTCATTTTGATTCACACTTTAAAGTGTTTTTGAGGAGAGGGAGGCAAGGTGGCAGAATAGTAGGGGACCTTGTTTCATCTATTCTCTTGATTTAGCTAGGTAACTATCGAATCATTGAACACCTATAAATTCAACCTCAAATGTAAGCAAAAATTTGCTGGAATTCTAAAACTATAAAAGCAACCACCTTTTACAAGATACAAGATGCAGAAAAGTGAATCAGAAAGGATATATCAGAAGATAAGTGTTGGGGGGCACTGAGCTTCTAAAGCAGTATAGAAAACCTTCAGGGAACAAAAGCCACATAGAACAACCCAAAGCAGCTTACACTGAGCCCAACCCCCTGGCAGGGGTGGTACAACTCTGCCAAGGCAAAGATACCTGAGAATCAGTGCAGCAGATCTGGATCTGGAGAATGGAACATTCTCCATAATAGAACACATCCTGGGTTGTAAATCAGGTCTCAACCGGTACCAAAAGACTGGGATTATTCCCTACAGACAACAATGCTTTGAAACTTGAATTGAGTCACAAGAGGAAATTTGAAAGGAACTCAAACACTTGGGGGTTAAAGAACATCCTACTAGGGGTGCCTGGGTGGCTCAGTGGGTTGGGGCCTCTGCCTTCGGCTCAAGTCATGATCCCAGGGTCCTGGGATCGAGCCCCGCATTGGGCTGTCTGCTTGGCAGGGAGCCTGCTTCCTCCTCTCTCTCTGCCTGCCTCTCTGCCTACTTGTGATCTCTGTCTGTCAAATAAATAAATAAATAAAATCTTAAAAAAAAAAAAAAAAAGAACATCCTACTAAAGAATGAACAGGTCAACCAGGAAATTAAAGAAAAAAATAAAAAATAATGGAAGTGAATGGAAATGAAAGCACAACTGTTCAAAATATTTGGAATATAGCAAAGGTCTTCTTAAGAGGAAGTACATTGCAATACAAGGCTCTCTCAGAAAATTAGGAAAGTCTCAAATACACAAACTAAACTTACACTTAGAAAAGCTAGAGAAAGAATGATAAATAAAACCTAAAGTAACAAGGAGAAGAGAAATAATATAGATTAGAGCAGAAATCAGTGAAATAGAAACCGAAAGAATAGTAGAACAGATCAATGAAACTAGAAACTCATTCTTTGAAAGAATTAATATGATAAATAAACCCTTGGCCAGAATTATCAAAAAGAAAAAAAGAGAAAGAACCCAAATTACTTAAAACATGAATGAAAGAGGAGAGATCCTGACTGGCAGCAAAGAAATACAAACAATTTTATGAACATTTTATGAACATATTATGAGCAACTATAGGCCAACAAATTAGGTAATCTGGAAGAAATGGGTGTATTCCTGGAAATTTATATACTATCAAAACTGCAACAGGAAGAAACAGAAAACCTGGAGAGACCCATAACCAGGAAGGAAATTGAAGCAGTAATAAAAATCTCCCAAAAAACAAGAGTCCAGGGCTGGATGGCCCCTGGATTCCCCAGGGGAATTATACCAAACATTTAAAGAATTAATATCTATTCTTCTGAATATAAATATCTATTCTTCAAAAATATAAATAGAAGGAGAACTTCCAAACTTTTTCTATGAGGCAAGTGTACCTGGATTCCAAAATCAGACAGAGATCCCACAAAAAGGAGACTTACAGATGAATACCCCTGATGAACATATATGCCAATTCTAACCAAGAAACTAGCCAGTAGGACCCAATTGTACATTAAAAGGATTACTCACCATAACCAAGTGGGATATATTCCAGGGCTACAATGGTGAGTCAACGTTTGCAAACCAATCAACATAATACATCACATTAATAAAAGAAATGACAGGGGCACCTGGGTGGCTCAGTGGGTTAAGCCTCTGCCTTTGACTCAGGTCATGATCCCAGGGCCCTGGGATTGAGTCCCACATCAGGCTCTCTACCCAGCAGGGAGCCTGCTCCCCCCTACACTCTGCCTGCCTCTCTGCCTACTTGTGATCTCTCTCTGTCAAATAAATAAATAAATGATCTTAAAAAAAAAAAAAAGAAAACAAAAGAAAGGACAATAGCCCTATGATCCTCTCAATTGATCCAGAACAGCATTTAATGAAATACAGTATCATTTCTTTAATATAACTCTCCACAGTGTATGGCTAGAGGGAGTATACCTCAGTATCATAAAAGCCATCTATGAAAAGCCCACAGGGAATATCATTCTCAATGGGGGAAAACTGAGATCTTTTCCCCTAAGGTCAGGATGTCCACTCTCACCACTGTTGTTGAACATAGTACTAGAAGTCCTAGCCTCAGTAGTCAAAAAACAAAAAGAAATAAAAGGCATTCAAATTGTCAAAGAAGTCAAACCTTCACTCTTTGCAGATGGCATGATATTCTATATAGAAAAGTCAAAAGTCTCCTCCCCCCCAAATTGCTAGAACTTATATAATAATTCAGCAATGTGGCAGGATATAAAATCAACGTGTAGAAATCAGTTGCATTTCTATACACTAACAATGAGACAGAAAAAAGAGAAATTAAAGAATCAATCCCATTTACAATGGCACCAAAACCCATAAGATACCTAGGAATAAACCTAACCGAAGAGGTAAAGATCTTTACTCTGAAAACTACAGAATTCTTATGAAAGAATGTCCAATGGAAAAAAGACAGTCTCTTCAACAATGGTGTTGGGAAAATTGGACAGCCACATGTGGAAGAATGAAACTGGACCATTTTCCTATGTGATACACAAAGATAAACTCAAAATGGATTAAAGACCTAAATGTGAGACAGGAATCTGTCAAAATCCTTGACGAGAACAGAGACAGCAAACTCCACAACCTTGGCCACAGCAACTTCTTGCTAGACACATCTCCAAAGGCAAGGGAAACAAAACCAAACAAAAACCTTCTTCACAGAAAAGGAAATGGTCAACAAAACTAAAAGGCAACCTACAGAATGGGATAAGATATTTGCAAATGACATATCCGATAAAGGGCCAGTGTCCAAGATCTGTAAAGAGCTTATCAAACTCAACAGCCAAAAGGCAAATAATCCAGTTGAGAAATGGGCAGAAGACATAAACAGACCTTTCTCCAAAGAAGACATATAAATGGCCAATAGACCCATGAAAAAGTGCTCCACATAACTTGACATCAGGGAAATACAAATCAAAACCTCAGTGAGATATCACCTCATACTGGTCAGAATGGCTAAAATTAACAAGTCAGGAAAAGACAAATATTGGTGAGGATATAGAGAAAGGGGGACCCTCTCACACTGTTGGTGGGAATGCAAGCTGGTACAGTCACTCTGGAAAACATTATGGAGGTTCCTCAAGAAGTTAAAAATAGAGCTACCCAATGACCCAATAATTGGACTACCAGAAATTTACCCCAAAAGTAAAATGCATTGATCCAAAGGGGCACCTGCCCCTCAATATTTATAGCAGTGATTTCCACAACAGCCAAACTGTGGAAAGTCCAAATGTCCATTAACAGGTGACTGGATGAAGATGTGGCATATATATGCAATAGAATATAACTCAGCCATCAGGAAGGATGAGTACTTACCATTTACATTGATGTGGGTGGAACTGGAGGCTATTATACTGAGCAAAATAAGTCAATCAGAAAAACACAATTATCATATGGTATCACTCATTGTGGAATATAAGAAACAGCACAGAGGATCATAGGGGATGGGAGGAAAAGTTGAATAGGAAGTTATCAGAAAGAGAGACAAACCATGAGAGACTCTTAACTATAGGAAACAAACTAAAGGTTACTGGAAGGAAATGTGTGAGATGATGAGGTAATTCAGTGATGTCCATTAAGGAGGGCATGTGATGTAATGAGCAATGGGTATTATATGCACCTGGATGAATTATTAAACTCTAAATCTGAAAATAATGATGCAATATATGTTGGCTAATTGAATTTAAATAAAGAAAATAAAGTGTCAGTGTCCTTCATAGAATATTAAAATTTATTCTTTTGTTTTTTGTTTTAGTGAATCCATTGGAATTTGAGGAGAGTAAAATACAATAATCTTTCTCCATAATTTGGAAAACCACGTCTATTAACCTTAAAAATATAATCTGCCAAAAAATAGTAACTCTCTGTATTAGTATTATCTCAAGCTCTGTTCATTTGCTTTCTCAGCCTTTTATCCAATTAATTATCAGATTTCTAAAGTACAAGGCAATCTAATTAACCCAGAAAAACAATTATGACCAAAAAATATAATTTTTGTTCTCTTGACAATCAATACCTCTTTGATCAGATAATCATAAAAATTATGTATGGACAATTAAAATAAAATAAGCGTTAAAAAGAAAATGCATACAGTATAATGGATATAACCAGCAAGGAGAGTTGATTATGTAAGAGGAAGGATCAAGGAACTCTCTTGAGCAATGTATTTAGCTGAGATCTGTAGGTTGAGTAGGAAAACTTTTTTTTAGAGTGGGGGTAAGTATTTTAAAGAAATAGATGGAAAATGAAGTGTTAGGAGCTAATGTGCCAATTTTGAGATCTGTTAGAAATCCAACATAGTTTCAACACAGAGAGCTACTAGATGAATGATATGTGAGATGATGCAAGATCTAGAAGATCCAGGTCTTCACAAGCCATATGAGAGATTTTAATTTTATTATAGGAAAAAAAGGAAACTGTGTTGGTTATCATTAATTGCCTACCAATTATCACTTCTTACATTGTAAAAAAAACAGATTAAAGACTTCATCCATCCTCTCTTACAACATTAAGTAATAATGTGACTAAATCCTAACCAATCATAGAAAGACAAAGTATTTGTTCAAAATGTAGAGTGTCTGTTTAGAAGAATCTGACTCAGGTGTGAGGAACACATTTTCTTCTACCAACTTTCCAGAATATGGATGCAGTTGCTGGTGCTATATCAGCTGTTTTGTATTACGAGGTGGCTTTGTGCAAGGCACTCAGGAAATGAAGATGGTAGAGTAAAAAAAACAAAAGCCTGGTTTCTTGATGACACCATAGAGTTAATGAGTCAGCCCTGATATTTTTACTTCAATTTATTTTATGAAAAATAGTATATTTTATTTTTTAGACATTGTTATACTAATGGTTATATTTGGGTAATCTAATTTTGATTGATATATATCACCTAAAGAAATTTTGAGAAATGGAGGCAATAAAATGAATAAAATTGCAGTTTTAAAATATCACTCTCATATGTATATAAGGACTGGAAGAGAATTAAAATAGATATGGGGGACGCCTGGGTGGCTCAGTTGGTCAAGCAGCTGCCTTCGGCTCAGGTCATGATCCCAGTGTCCTGGAATCGAGTCTCGCATTGGGCTCCTTGCTTGGCAGGGAGCCTGCTTCTCCCTCTGCCTGCCTCTCTGTCTGCCTGTGCTCATTCGCTCTCTCTCTCTCTGACAAATAAATAAAAAAATAAAATCTATAAAAAATAAAATAAAATAGATATGGAAAAACTGGTTATCTTGGCACTACATTGGGTGAGGTGGGAAATCACATTTAGCTAGCTCAGAAGATACAAGTGGAGAGGAGAAAAAAAGATGAATTAAAGAGTGAACTGAAGAGAAAACTGACATGAGTGATATCTGGCTATAAGTGAATTTTTTATGAACAAATTCTGACACCCAGATGCATATTAAGTTTTTTAAAGATATGAAACATTTTCAGGTAATTTCCATGTCATAAGTGTTATAAAACATATATAACTAAACTGCAATATCATTCGTATACTGTATTTAGAGTTGCATAGTATTTTGGGATTTTTATGGTGAAATCATAAAGTAAAACCTAACAGCATTATTATAGTAGCATATAGTGAAATAATAAGTATATTTAATTTGGTGTCCATTAATCAAAGATTTGTTCTTCTCAAAATCTTTGATGGGCATATTTTATTTATTTATTTATTTATTTTTTAAGATTTTATTTATTTATTAGTTAGAGAGAGAGAGCACAGGCAGACAGAGAGGCAGGCAGAGGCAGAGGGAGGAGCAGGCTCCCTGCCAAGCAAGGAGCCCGATGTGGGACTCGATCCCAGGACTCTGAGATCATGACCTGAGCCGAAGGCAGCCGCTTAACCAACTGAGCCACCCAGGCATCCCATTGATGGGCGTATTTTAAAAGCAAATAATGTTTCATCCATTTTCAAATATACGAGGATAAAATTTAATAATGGAATCAACCAAAAACATTTTCCCTGTGGAGATTAATGTATTCTGGCTTTTACATTTCTATTTCTTGCCATCCTATCTTTTGTACATATTCCATAAAGATACAAAAGTAGGTACTACTTAAAGAAAATGGAAAATAAAGTTTAAAGCTTTAGCTATAAAAGCCTTAACAATTAACCAAAAATTGCTTTCAGGGGCTTTTACTTTTTCCCAAAAAATAGACCAAAAAAAAAAATTCTGACAATATATTCATTATCAATAAGAAGTATTTCTCAATCTCATATTTAAAGGGCGGACCAAGGTAAAGAGATATTAAAACTAAATTGCTGGGGCACCGGGGTGGCTCAGTGGGTTAAGCCTCTGCCTTCAGCTCAGGTCATGATCTCAGGGTCCGGGGATCGAGTCCCGCATCGGGCTCTCTGCTCAGCAGGGAGCCTGCTTCCCCCTCTCTCTCTCTGCCTGCCTCTCTACCTAGTTGGGATCTCTCTCTGTCAAATAAATAAATAAAATCTTTAAAACAAAACAAACAAAAAAAACTAAATTGTTTTTGGATAGTTTTAGTTGTTTTCCCTGAGAAGAACCAGAATTCAGAAACATGAAGTATTTCTCCATGGACCTGTTGTCTTGAACAAAAGATAGTACAGAAACAGTGAGTGGACTAAAGCTGCAAAAGAGACTGGTATTATCAAGAGAATTGGAATGTTAGATTATTAAATTCTAAGATAACATAAATTCTAAGATAACAAACATTTTTAAATATTTTAAAATACTGTAACAAATCAAGACCAAAGGAACGGGGGTGGGGAACATACTTACTTCATGTTGTATTTCATGGGAAGATTGGAGGATTCAAAATTTCCAAATTTTTGGACCGTAATAAGGTTTAAGAGTTTATAGCAAGTGTAATTAAACACATTTAATAAAAGCACAGAAATACTGAGGGTAGAAAATACTGACAGCAAATTGAATTAGTCTTTGAAAATGCTATAGTTATATCCTGAATTTACTCACTTAGAGAATTATGGGAGAAACAAGAATACATAGTTAAACATTCCATTAACATTTAGAAAAAGTATATACTCACATTTCATGTGACCTCTGGAAAACTCTGCTGAGCATTTGTGAGTGAAAAGGGAAAGTGATATTTCAGAATTATGGTAAAAATAATTTTGACATTACAGACCCTAGAGGGACTTGGGGATTCCAAAAGACCTTGGAGCACACTTTAAGAACTGCTGACATAGAAACAAACACATACATTATAGAGAGAAGGAGTTTTGAGTGGGGTTGCTATAGGCTATCTCAGACAGAAATTTATTATAGGAGTGTGATGTTGCTGGAAAAAATAAAAATGAAAACCTTTGAGTTTTGGGTTTTGAAAGAAGATCACTAGCAGAATCTGGCAAAGTAGTGAAGAGACTACTTTCAGGAGCTGCAAAAGTGGTAAGACAACTATTACAGAATGCTGGAAAACTTCTAACCCCCATGATAAAGTTGTGAAACAAAGGATAAAATTGTTATTTGTGATACCTTGAAGGATAGAAAAAAAAATGTACTTAGTGAACTTTCAAATTTGAGTAGTGATATTTCTAAGAAGAATATTGACCTAGTATATGGATTTTACTAGGGGAATATAAATTACTAGAAGAAAAGAAAAAAAAACTAAAGAGGGAATGGGAGAAATTGTAAGCAACATTTGGAAGATATAAAAAGAGCTCAAAACTCTCTGGGTTGGAAAATAAAACTTTCTTAGTCCCTTTCAACAAAAACAAACAAACAAACAAAAAGCTCCTCAAAGCAAAATGCAAAATCCAATCTGGGGAAAAAGCCCTTATTGAAGGCATGGCTGTAAGTTCCTTTGTCAATACCACCGGAGGAGTTGAAGTGCTATGTTCTTCCAGGCAAAAGGGTTTCTAGAGATGTGAGGGCATTGTCTCCAGCAGCATCACAAGAGTAGCAATGGTTAGATAGATATACAGGGAGAGGCGTGACTTTAAAAGTTTGTGAATGTGGCTGTTGACATTTGGAATGGACTGAATTCAGATCTATCGGAAACACATTTCATGGACAGTATATTAGCAAATGTTCATCTACCTTAGATGAAAACGACTAAAAGTTTCAAGATAGAAATGTACCTTAGGCCCCCGAATTTCTCCAGGCTGGAAACATGCTGAGAATGCTGCTTAAAGAGAATAGAACCCAATGTTTTATTCAAAAGTGGCCAAGAAGGGTAAAAAAAGGACCTCCCAGAGAACAGAAGCAAAGACTATGAAGAAAAATAGGCTGAAGAATCCATTTCCAAGAGGCTGAACTACATTAACCTTCCTTGCCCCCATAGTCTGGGTACCTGCCAAATGTTCCTGCTGGACTACAGAACAGCTCTGGGCCAGTGACAATAGCTGTCTTCCATTTTTCCTCTATTCAGCTGGAGTGCTGATAAATGATCCTCTCCCTTACTGTCCGTTGCATTTTGGGTGTGTGAGGCACAGGGAATTTGTCTCTTAAATTCCTAAGTATACAGATCAAGAGGAGCAGCACACATGGTGCTACCTCTGGGCCAAGTATACATCACAAGATCTTAGACTCCAAGTTCAGTGCTATGATTTAATGAGATATTTACGGTCCCTGGAGGTGTTAATGTATGCTACATATAGGAAAGACATAAGAAATCGTGGCCAGAAGGTGAATTCAGGTAGATCAATTTCACTGATGCATTGATACTTAAAAACTGCTTGGCTCAGAAAGTGGGAGGAGTCTTCTGTGTAATTTGCTTTGCCCAATGGGAACTGGTCAATAGAAGAATCACTAGAGGCCTGATGTAAAACACTTGTTAATCAGTGCATTTTTCATTTCACTGTGTTCCATTGCCATACCCATAAAACAATGTCCAGGATGACTGATAGCAGGCATATGATAGACATGTGGAAAAGAGCTAGAATTTTGTTTTAAGAAGGTCTTAAATTTTCTTTTAAACGATAGCAATGAAGATTTAGAAAACTAAAACTTAAAATGCACCACTTTAAATAGGATTAAAACATGTCAAATAGTAAGAATAAATATAACTAAACATGTGTATGAGTTTTCATAGAAATTTGCAAAATACGATTAAAAGATCTCTAAGGAGATCTAAATAATGGAGGAAAACACCATGCCTACAGCTCAGAGCACTCAAGTTACCAAATTTTTAACTTATTCTAGACAGATTTACAAAATCAGGAAAGTACAATGATATTCAAAGAAGTCTTTTTTTTTTCTTTTTCTTTTTAAAGACTTATTTATGGGGGTGCCTGGGTGGCTCTATCAGTTAAGTGTCTTCCTTTGGCTCTTGTCTTGACTTCAGCATCCTGAGATTGAGTCCCCAGGCAGGCTCTCTATTCAGTGGACAATCTGCTTTTCCCTTTCTGCCAGCCCTTCCCTCCCCTCACTTGTGTGTGCTCCCTCTCCCAAGTAAATAAATAAATAAAGTCTTTTAAAAAATGATTTACTTGATTATTTGAGGTGGGAGGAAGACTAGAAGGAGAGGCAGAGGTAGAGAGAGTCCCAAGCAGACTCTATGCTCAAGGCAAAAACCAACACCAGCAGATCCCACAACCCTGAGATCACAACCTGAGCTGAAACCAACTGCACTACCTAATCAGGCCTCATGGAAGGCTTTTCATGTGTTTGTGTGTTAAAATGGACAGTAGATGCTACAAATTATGTGTCAATATGAAGTACAAAGAATAGCCAAGAAAATTACACAGAACAAGATGGAATTACTAATCTAACTAAATATCAAAAGTTCTTAAAAAGTGCCAGCAATTAAGAGTATAATTTTGGTATGAGAGTAGGCAGAAAGATCATTAAGATAAAGTACAGTCCAAAAGTAGATAACTGCATATCTGATTTATGAAAAAATAAACAAATATGCATTAAAGAAGAGTGGTTAATGACATTAACTTCAAAAAACTGAGTAAATCAATTGGATAGTCACATGGAAAATAAAGAAATTTGCTATGGCAAAGAGATCCTACTCCTGCACATATACTCAATAGATACACATGCACATGTGTGCCCAGAGAAATAAACAACAAGAAAAATAACAGCATTATTTATATTATCCTCAAACTGAAAACAATCCACTTATGCCTCAAGAGTAAAGTGTATCGATACATTGTATACTGCAAATTAAAAGCAATGAAATTTTTTAAAAAATACATAAAAACACAAAAGCATAGATGGGACTCAGTGTAATATTGAACATAATACTTCACATTGCATAATTCTATTTATAGAAATTGCAAAATACAGAACAAACTATATTTTAGTGTTTAGTTATGTGTGTTTATTTGGTAAAAGTATAGAGAACATCAAATAAGTATGAATAAAAGTGAGGACATTACTTAATCTGAGAACAAAATATAAGATAATGAATAAAAATGATACGTAAGGGGGGTCAGGGTGGCTTGGTCATTTAAGCATTTGCCTTCAGTTCAGGTCATGATCTTAGGGTACTGGGATTGAGCCTTGCATTGGGCTCGCTGCTCAGTGAGGAGTCTCTTTCTCCCTCTGCTCCCTCTCCCAATAAAAAAAAAATAATCTTAAAAAAAAAAAAGAAAATGTTATGTAAGTGATGAATCACTAAATTCTACTTCCGAAGCTAATATTACACTATATGCTAAATAACTGGAGCTTAAATAAAAACTTCAAACAAACTAACAAAAAATGATATTTTGATGGTTCCATGTCTTGGTACCATATTACTTCTTTATCTTGGTGTTGCTTACTTAGATGTCCTGTTTTATTATATCACTGAGAAGTGACATGAAAATGTCAAATATCTAGAAACAAATTTGACAAAAGATGTGTAAAACAGATTATTAACCATTGTTGAATTATACCAATACAGAAAACTTCTAACCTTTATTGATATATATCATGTTTATTAATTTCAGGAATTAATAATATAGAGCTATCAGTTCACATTAATCTATACAACCCATACATTTTAATTAAATTTAGTAGGAATCGAAAAACTTAATACTTACATAAATGTTAATATCAAAATAGCCAGGACACATTTACAGAAATACAAGGTAGTCAGTGAGAATTACATTTAGGTGGTTTGGGATTTTTCTTCGCAAACAATAACATTGTTGGAAACCAAACTGTGAAACTGAAAACAGTCTACATCAGAATCATATCCACAGTATGACAGACAGAAGGCTACTTAGCAACCACAAAAATAACTAAATAGCTCTCTTTTCTGACTAACCAAATTCAACAACCATACTTTTAGCCTCTTGTTCTATAGGTAAAACTTCTTAAGAAATCCAGTCACTGTATTGTCCTTATTTCTTGACACTATCAAACTGAAAACCATCTCTCTTTTACCTAATCCCTCCTTAAAATTCTCTACCACAACCCTGAATCTTAGAAGAGGTCTCCCTACTCCAATTTTGAGATATCCTCATCTCCTTCAGGGTATATTTTTCTTGCTACAGTAGACTCAATAAACCTAATTTTATTTAAGCATTAATGTATTCCCTGTGGTATTTACTTCTTGGCTTTAACAACCACTGAGAAAAATGAGAGTATTTGGTAATCTTCACATCATAGTGTGAATGGTTTCTTTAAGTATGTGATTGATTTTTTATACTTCTAAATTCAAACATTTATCATTCTAGTATAAAATAGTGCTTTCCATGTCTTATCAAGAACAATGTTAAACAGTTTATTTTAGTAACTACTTAGTGATTCGGTCAATGATTGAAATGTTAAGCTATAGTTTCTCAAATAAGTTAAGCTTTTAAAAGACACATTTCTGTGACTTAAAAATGTTTGAATTCACAAGAAAACTCATGCCTGCCAAATTACAGATACATATTTAGAATACAATTTGTTGTAATTATATGTCTCCTTAGGGAGAACATGTGTATACTACAAGAGGGTGCCTGCAATCATTTTCAGTGTTCTGATTATACCCTTTATAATGTGCCTTCCTAATTCAGAGGGCAGGCACATTTTTTCTTACTATGTTAATTAGTTTCTCTTCACTAATCCAGATGTTTTGTTTATGTAATTTATTCCTTCCTGTTGACTTTTTAGTAATGAGATTAATCTGTCTGATTTCCCGCCTTCTAGCTCAATATTATGCTTCTATAATCATCTCCTTTAAAATAGAATTGAAAAACCTCATTCTACCAGTTTCTCTATTCTTCAGGCATGGAAAGGTTCTCTTACTTAGGGAAAGAGCACTGAGCACACTTTTTTAAAGGTTTTTACATTACCCTCACCTTACAATTGTACAACAAAAATCTCATACCAGTACAAACAGAAATAATGAATGCATTGTGCCATTAGAGTAAAATGTAGAATTAGATATGATCTTCAATGTGATTGAATAGTGATGTTAAGTCTATAAAACGAAGTAAAATGTATATATTTCTACCTCTGCATTTCAAAAGCAAGTATCTGTTCATTGTTTGCTGTCCCAGTCTTATTCCGCTTTAGATCCCCCTACTTTTACTCATGAGCTCATGTTCCATAAGATCTCCAGACCCATAAAAGAATGAGCTATATAAGACTTCCAACCAAACACACACCCAAAAGTAAGAGTGGTTCATTTCAGCAATGATATTTCAAGGTGTGTATGGTTTAGCTAGCATAGTTTTAGCTAATTTGTTCAATATTATTAATGGGAATTTACACAAGGAGGTTCTAAATATAATCATCTGCCAAACAATTAAAAGTTATTTGGGTTGGAATGTGTCATTTAAAGATTCCAAGATGTATGACTCTCTAGATTGGCATAGCAAGCAATTTTCAATTCTGTACGCCTTAACGATAAATCTTCTACATTTTACCTACTTTATAATTAAATTCCTTTTTTTTCAATTTGAAGCTAATTAAAGGGAAATTTTTAAAAAATGAAAGAAACAAATGTTAGGAGACTAGTACAGGCACCTTATTTTGGTGCTTTCCAAACATAATGTAATAATAATTTCAGCACTGGGCTTAGTAACATTTTTCTCTTCAAAACATTTTATTCCATTACATCAACATCATCTTTTAATGATTGCTGATTCAGAATGCATTTAAATATTTTTAAAAAATCATTGATAATCCTTGTTTATTCATACTACCTTTAGTTGCTGCATTCAGTAAATATTGGAACATTATTTAAGTAGCTCTCAAAAATATTTCCTTGATTTTGATGGAAAATGTAAATCCTATTAACTACTGTTTGGGGAAAAAAGTAATATATATATTATATGTCATGTTGCTATGTATTATACTGTGCATTATTACATTATAGATTATAGGTCATGTACCTATAACATATGCATATTAAATATATATTAATTAAATATATATTGCTCCCAATTTAGGAATATATTCCAGTTACCAGGTAGTCTTTAGTTTCATGCATATTCTTGTCTCTCTCTCTCTTTTCTTTCTCTCTATACTCTCTTCCTCTTATTAAAACATACCATTTACAATTTAATATGTTCCTCCAGATTTTATAACTGTATCATGTATATCATATATATGAGAGGAGTAAACATACAATAATTATAAATTATAAGTGCCTGTGTGAGTGTAAGAGTGGGTAAGATAAATTAATACAAATTAAGAGATATATTTTGATGCTTAATTTTATATCTCAGTGTGGCTGGTACCCAATTTGGGGTCAAAACTAGGTTAAATGTCACTGTGAGAGTAAACAGATATGATTAATATTTACAGTCAGTTTCAGGGCCGCCTGGATGGCTCAGTCATTAAATGTCCCTTCTGCTCAGGTCATGATCCTGGAATGGAGCCCGCATGAGGCTCCTGCTCAGTGGGAAGCCTGCTTCTCCCTCTCCCAATTCCCCTGCTTGTGTTTCCTCTCTTGCTGTGTCTCTGTCTGTCAAATAAATAAATAAAATATTTTAAAAAAATTTTCCCCTATGGTCAGTTTCACTATCTTCCATAAAGCGGGTGGGCTTCATTCAATCAGTTGAAAGTCTTCAGATGAAAGAGGAAAGTTGTTTAAAGAAGAATGGTGTCTCAAGCCTGAAATTAAAAAAAAAAAAAAAAAAAAAAAATCCTGCCTGTGTTTCCAGCTTAATGGCCAGGCCTATGGGTGTTGGATTCAAGACTGTAACATCACCTGTTACCTGAATTTCCAGCCTGTTGGCCTGCCCTAAAAATCTCAAATTTGCCAGACCCTTCAATTGCATCAGCCAATTCCTAGATATCTCTCCTCCCCTGCCCTCCCTCCTATAAATTTATTTAAAGTCTACATGGCATTATTCTTTCCTGAAGAATCTTAACTGATACAGATATATAATTTTTAAGCATAGAAGCCACACTTATTGGAAGATTATAAGATTTTAAGACCAGGAATATTGAGGGTTGTCTTGAAGAGTGGGTTTACTAACTTAACATAAATTCCACATAGAGAGTGGGCAGTTTCCTCCATTAATGATGGTTAGTGAAGACACAGAAAACATAGTTCTATTTCTGTCCATTGACTTTTATAGGGCAGTGTGGCATAAAGGTAAGGAGGCTGTTTACAAAGTATTTAAATAGGATACCTGACTTGTGTGGTTGATCCCATTCAGATGGGGCATGTTGCTGTATGGGAGCCAGAAACCTGCTTCCTACATGACCAAAACCAACAAGAGCCACAGCAGCAATGCAGCTGCAGCCTCCCCTCACAGACAGGGGTGGCCAGATTTTATAGTCCCTTTAAATTCTAGCATCTGTCATTGTGTCATCCCAGCAAGTAGGCTGCCTCCCTTCCTCAGTTTTGCACCTAGAAAGTGGTGATGTTAACAATTTTCTTTGAAGTTATTGTGAGGTTCACAAGGTAGAGAAGGGTTTTAGCACAGAGCAGGCTGCCAGGGAGCTCAGGGATGTGGGGTTCCGTGTATCCTCTGCTGGTCAAGTTTCTGGTTTGCTTCAGTTGTGAGCAGGAGAGCATCCTCAGCCTCTCGACAATGTTCAGAAAAGGCACATACCTGGGAGGTTTCCAGGCTCAAAACCTTTCTTGTGCCACTGGACAGATAAGCTACCTGCAGCTCCCTGGAAAGATAGAGGCTCCGACCTGGGTTCATTTAAGAACATGAAAAGGATGGACCAGATACTTTTTTCTTGAAACATCAAGAAGGTCAGAGTAGTAGGATACTGAAAGCAAGATTGAATCATTATGTTTGAAGTTACAATGGATTTGAGGAATTATTTCAGTAATTTTTCTAGTGATTACTAGAGGATTCAAGATTTTGGAATTTACTGTTTGGGTGGTGACAATTTAATTATGTGACTTTGGAAGCAAATGTCAACAGTAAAAGGGAAAAAAAAATACCTCTAGAAGCACAGAGATGAAGCAATTACAACACCAAGGGTTGGAAGAGAAATGGGTATGAGTAATCGATATAGTTGCATCTCTCACTTTTGTGTGTGATGGGTTCTGGATTTCCTGTCTGACTTAGGAAGACCTCTACCCACTATTTTTTTTTTTTTTTTAGATTTTTAATTTATTTATTTAACAGAGAGAGAGTGTGTGAGCACAAGCAGGGGAGTGGCAGGCAGAAGCAGTCTCCCTGCTAAGCAGAGAGCCTAAGGAGGGACTCCATCCCAGGAGCCCCAAGGCTCCAGGATTCTGCCCTGAGCCAAAGGCAGACACTTATCCCAGGACCCTCAGGACACCAGAATCATGACCTGAGCCAAAAGCAGACCCTTAACTGACTGAGCAACCCAGGTGTCCCTACCCACTAAATCTTAAACCATAATCCCTTGCATTTTCATTTAGCTTTTGTTACTTCTGGATATTAAGTAGCTCAAGTTTATGTTTGTATATGTTATAAGTAGAGATTTAACACAAATTATTATTTCAAATAGATTTTAGAACTCTTTAAAAATTGCAGTTCTTTAAATGGTAAATACTTACTGTTTATCAAATTATTCAAATAAATATGCTCATTTATTCTTTAGAAAGAATGCAGAGTGTTTAGAAAGAAAAGCATATTATTCAGGAGGATGTGATGAACTCTTCTTTCAACATAGCCACTCATTTCACTAGAAATTTGCACAATTGTGTTATTTTTCTCAGATGTGGTGGAAACTTTTTGCCTGGTCCTTGCAACTAAAATCAGTTGAAATATACTTCTGATGGCAGGTAGACATCTAAAACTCTTGTCATCACAGTTAACAATAAAGTCTTTTTTTGTAAAAGAATACTTAAATGATAATTTAAATGGTTTGAACAACTTGCAAAAACATTATAATTCTGATTTTGGAAAAGACTGGGATTACCTTGTAGCAGATCAACTACCTTAAAGTGAACAGCAACAGAAGCCAGTTAATATGCAGAATCGATAAACAAAAACATTAAATATACTCAAAGGCATCAGAGATCCTCAAAGGGAGTAAGGCCTTGGGAATACAATTTGAAGAAGACTGGAGTTGTGCAGGAACTGGGTGTAACCCTGCAGCCGTTCTTGCCCTCTGGGTATTTTCCAATTTTGAGAACAGAGTGAAAGGTAAGGACTGCAGTACAGGGCCTGGGGAATCCACTGATACTAATAAACAGAGAGAAAAAAAATCTTGTAACAGTTTTTTTTTTTTTTTTAGACCCAAAAGGCAACATATAGATACTTGAGGGACCTGAATCACAGTGCAGTTTGGATACACATCAGAGTTGCAGAAAACCGCAGGTTCAGTTGGAGCTCCCCTAGAAGGCTTTGGGACCAGAGGTGCACCAGAGAGTAGGAAGTATATTAACCCAAAATATAAAACAACTTTTACTTATTTTGGTATGGATTAAATTCAGGTGATTAGTCACTCTATCTTTCTAGCAAAAGGTAAGGGTAAATCCTCTGTGTAGAAAAAACAAAAACAAAAACAAAAACAAAGAAAGAAATAAAAACCATCACTTGGGGACTACAGAATTTTATACAGAAGGAAGGCCTGGCATTCACCGAAAAGATCTGAGCCATTGCATGAGAATACCAAGTGACCTAAAGCCAAAGAAAACAAACAAAACTATCCAGCAGTTCTGCACTTCAAAATTTGTAGACATCTTTAAAGTGGTTATGGTTAAAAGTGCACGAAATTGAGAGAGACATGTAAAAATAGAAAAGAAGATGGCTTATAACATCAGAGAATCAAGATGTGCAAAAACAAATCCAAATACACATTGTACAACCAGAAAACACAATAATCAAAAAGTGCTTGATAGATAAAACAAGTTAGTGATAGCAGAGCAGAATATAAGTAAACTGAAAGATCAGAAAAATATCTGGATAGAAGCACAGACAAGGAGGAGTGCCTGGGTAGCTCAGATGGTTGGTTAAGTGTCTGCCTTGGGCTCAGGTCATAATTGCAGGGTCCCGGGATGGAGCCCCACATGGGACACCTAGCTCAGCAGGGAGCCTGCTTCTCTTGCTCCCCCCTGCTCATGCTCTCTCTATCTTGCTCTCTCGCTCTCTCTCAAATAAATAAAATCTTTTAAACAAAACAAAACAAAAAAAACACAGATATGGAAAGGATACAAATAGAGAAAAGAGTGAAATATAGATAGAATGAAAGAGGGAAAAAGTCTTTCATGTTATTAAATAAAGTCTTAGAAGAGGAAAAAAAAATAGAGAGAGAATGAGGCTGAAGCAGTCTTTGAGAAGGTAGGTCTAAAAGTTTTCAAAAACTCACAAATGGACCTACGTTTGAGATTCAAGAAGCTTGCAAATATCAATCAGAATAAATGCAAAGAAAACCAAAGGCAAGGAGAAATATCTTCTAAGCAAAGAAAAAAAATTATATATATATATATATATATATAACTTTTAAAGAAAAAGATAAAATTGAAAACTAAATTTCAGAAATGTTGAAAATCATAGGTTAATAGATAACATATGTATTTTTTTTAAAGATTTTATTTATTTATTTGGGAGAGAGAGAAAGAGAGCATGAGCAGGGTGAGGGGCAAAGGGAGAAGTAGACTCCCTGCCCAGCAGGGAGACCCAAGCAGGACTTCCTACCAGGAACCCAGGATCATGATCTGGACTGAAGGCAGATGCTTACAGGCATCCCTGGCTGACATCTTCAAAGTAAATTGTATAAAAGAATTGTATACTCCCCAAAAAAATGTATTTCCAAAATGAAGTAAAAATAAAGACATGTTCAGCCAAATAAATGCTGGAAGTCTTCAACATCAGTAGATATGTGCTAAAAAGAAAGTCTAGGGAGAATCTTTTAGGAAGAAATAAAATAATCCCAAACAAAATATGAAAATGCAAGAAGAGCAACCTAAGGTAAATATGAGTGTAAATATAAATGAATATTGAATGTAAAAAAGAAAAAAAAAACTATTAATAAAATCAGTAATGTTAGGTTGGATTTAACATAAATGTATAATTAAAGAATATGGCACTGTTTGAGAGATAGTAAACATGATCATTAATATTAATTTTTAACTAAGAATTTATAGTAAATAAACAGAGAATAGTAAGATAACAATCTGTCAATACAATAGAGGAAAATAACTTGAATAACAAGAAGGATATCGATCCTACAGAACTCTCAGCCACTACTGATTTTGAAATGATTGAAGTATATGCAGGGTTCCTTGGAGCCTAGTAATTAAAATGTATAGCAACCTCTGTAGGGGTTTGAATTTTTATCCAAGTCTAATGAAACTTTTCTATTAATATATTTTATTAGACATCTTTGAATGTGTATGTGTGACAATCACATACATTTTCTCATATATAACATCAGTTAAGGACTTTTTCCTCCTGAAGTCTATTTTAATCGTGAGAATTATTTTTTGATCCAATATGTTCACTTTTTACATCTTTTAAGCCACATTGTTATCTTTATTAGAATGAATAGCTAAAACTGATCCTATTATCACAAGTTTTCAGAAAATCTGACAGTTGATAACTAGAGGGAGATTACATTAATTTACTTGCCATTGGCTTTTGACATAACTATTTCTTTAGCATTTTACCTCTTATTAAAGTAAGGAAAGGCAAAGCTGGATAATGGGGCTTTCATTAGTTTTCTCTCTAAGGCCAATGATAAAGACTCTTAGAGTAATATCTTGAGGTTTTAAAAACTCATAGACTTAACCTGATTCTTTTCCTCCTAAATCACATCTTTGATATTGAGTAATACCAATTTTACTATGTTACATTGCATTGTTTTATCAGTTTGCCTCTCCAGGGAAATAAAATAAGTATTATTCAAGAGCTTCTTGATACTTCTAATTAAATAAGGGTATTGTGAAACAAGTTTGCTATTATATGATACATTGTATTTAATGTTTGGTAAAGAAAATACTGTTAGTAACTTAAAGCAAAACATGACTACTAAGCTTCATGGTATCAAAGTATGCCTCAAATTGTACTCTTTCTGTAATTTTGAGATTGATTGGCTAAAATGCCTCTTGATTCCATAAAATATTTGTATATACATCTCTCAAGTTTAGATCTAGGGTTTCAGAGTTTAATATTGGTTAACTATCAACTACTTCTGTGAATATGGATAATAAATTTCCAATTTTTTAATCTTTAATCCATATTAGAGTACAGTCAGGTACATAAATGTACATATATATATCCCTCAATATATTAAATATATTCCTCAATATATTAAAATATTTTTCTAAGTATATTAAAATATTGTAATTTCATAAATAAGGCATTGAACAAAAATACTTCCAAAAAGATATTATTTTCAAGAGAACTGTGGTATCCTATCACTGTAACTAGTTTGTCTAGTAGCAATATGACTCTAGTAGAATGGGAAAAAGTGTTGTGGAATTAAAGTTAAAAGATGGGTGGAACAGGACTAACACCTAAATACCAGCAAGTAAAAAATAATTAATATTTATAGAAATCCAACAAATAATTACTTGCTGCCCAAAATATAGGAAATTTCACTGAGTATTTATACATACAATTTGGGCCATTGGGACTGGTTTGTTGATATTGTTGTTTTTAAAATATTAGCCCAGAGGGACGCCTGGGTGGCTCAGTTGGTTAAGCGGCTGCCTTCGGCTCAGGTCATAATCCCAGCTTCCTGGGATCGAGTCCCACATTGGGCTCCTTGCTTGGCACGGAGGCTGCTTCTCCCTCTGCCTCTGCCTCTGCCTCTGCCTCTGCCTGCCTCTCTGTCTGCCTGTGCTTGCTCTCTCTCTAACAAATAAATAAATAAAAATTAAAAAAATTTTTAAAAAAATATGAGCCCAGAATTGTGGGGTCTTCTGCATATAAGAAGGATGTAGTTCAGCATAGTAGATCAATGCTTCCACTGCAAAAACTAGAAACAAGTAGATAAAATTACATATGTGCATAAAAATATATGTAAATATACTAATAATTAAATTCATAAATTTTATATATTATATAATTTTACATAAATTTATAAATATTACCATATACAGAAACTTATTTGTATATGTGTATGCTTTTATTTATGATTAAACAATCCAGAGATCTGTAGAAGCAAAGAATATAAATTGATTAGTATTCCAAAGAAAGAATACTTCTGAAAACTAAAGATTATAATACATTAGATTTTAATTAAAAATCTGGGGGTATTATATGAAAACCCAAATAAATTTAAAAAAAATTAAAAAAAAATTATGACTGGCAGTTGACTTTACAAAGAAATTATAGAAGACAAAAATTTTAAGTGTTTAAAATGAGAGAAGAAAAGAAAATTTTGCCAACATGAAACCTTTAACTTTTTTTCAAAATAAGTCCCAAGCTATTGTGTTTTAGAACAAACAAAAGTTGATAAAAACTTATTGTCAGGGATGCCTGGGTGGCTCAGTGGGTTAAGGCTTCTGCCTTCGGCTCGGGTCGTGATCCTGGGGTCCTGGGATAGAAGCCCACGTCGGGCTTTCTGCTCAGCGGGGAGCCTGCTTCCTCCTTTCTCTCTGCCTGCATCTCTGCCTACTTGTGCTCTCTGCCTGTCAAATGGATGGATAAAATCTAAAAAAACAAAAAACAAAAAACCTTATTTTCAGTAAACTCCCATTAAAAGAAAAACTAAGGAGAATTCTTCAAGGTGAAAGAAAAACAATGCCAGCTATACTTTAAAAGGAACGGTGATGGCAGAAAATGATAAAAATATGAATGATTGTAAGAACATATTCACTGTTGAAAACTATAGTATTAATAACAATAATAATAACAATAGTCTATTATGTATTTGTAACTATATGTAAAACTAAAATACCTAGTAATAATAACACAAAATTCAGATTGAAAGTAACCTAAAATATTTTAATGACTTTCCATTTTTCATAAAATGTTCAGAATACAATGTGCAAGCAGTCACTAATACATCTACTATCAATTATAAAGTACCACAAATCAGTATAGAACAAGTTAATGAGAAAAATGAAATTTTTCAAGAGAAAATCTTGATTAATCCAAAATAAGGGGGGGAAAAAAACAGAAAGAACAAAGCACAGCTGCAGCAAATAGAAACTAGAAGAAAGCTGACAGACTTAAACCAATTGTAGCATTAGTTTCATTAAATATAAGTATTCTGAGTTATTCAAAATATTATGTTCTGAGATTAGAGAAAAGTAGCTGTTAGAACTAAAATCAAGTCTGAATTGATGTTTTTTAACAGCAGATGATGTAAATGGGAGTATGGAAACTCCCAGGCATGCATGGGAGAAAGCTGATGTGCCATCTCACAGTAGAGAAAGACTTAATGACAAGAAGCACACCATTGTAAAGAGGACATATCATACAACAGAGGCTCATTTCATGAGTAAGACAAGATAACTCTTTATATATTCTCTACAACTTTACTAAGGAAAACTGACAGAACTAATAACAAGAATTAGAAAATATATATCTACTATTGGTGATTTTAACATACATATCTCATTAACATTAAACAGTCTACGGCCATACCGCCCTGAACGCGCCTGATCTCATCTCATTAACATTAAACAGTCTGAAAAAAAACCAGTAGAGATGTCGCAGATCTGACAAACATAACTAACAAATTTATAACTGGCAGTTAACTAACATGACACTCCAAATCTGTTAATTATACATTCATCTCAAAATCACCAATTGCTGGACCATAGAAAATGTCTCAACATTTTTTATATGACTTTATTTATTTATCTGACAGAGAGAGAGAGAGAGATCACAAGTAGGCAGAGCAGCAGGCAGAGAGAGAGGAGGAAGCAGGCTCCCCACCGAGCAGAAAGCCTGATGCGGGGCTCCATCCCAGGATCCCGAGATCATGACCTGAGCCGAAGGCAGAGGCTTTAACCCACTGAGCCACCTGAACATTTTTTGAAGTAATATGATTATACAGAGTATATTCTCTCACCTTAATTGGAATTAGGTTGGAAACTAATAACAAGAGGATAACTAGATTCTCACCTCAAATACTTAGAAATTAAGCCATACATATGCACATAATTTAACGTATGTATGGGGCAAAGAAAGAAATCACCAGGAAACTTAGGAAATAGTTGGAAATGAATTTGAATTGAATAGAAAGCATGCCTTTGCAAAACGTATGAAATGCAGTTACTATCTTCCCATAGTAGGACATTTTTGTCCATTTTAAATAAAATTGCTATAAGCTTTTGTGACAGGTTTCCATGTTTCACTTTCTCTTCTGTAAATATGTTCAGTAGAATTGCTTGGACATGTGCTGCACTAATTGCAGCAAGTTGGTTGAAGGAACAATTCATAGGACTGCAGGGGACTGAGCATCTCTAAACCATGCTCCTTGTTTTACTTCCTCTGATAACCAGTCATAAGGAGTACATTCAAAGGTCACCTCAACTTGTGTTCTTCCATATAAATTTCCATGTAATGTGGGAACACTACTGTGAATCCTTTTTTTGCTGGACTAATGTTTTGGCATATCTTAGGACCTAATGGTAACTTCAAGTGTCAAAATAATTGTATGTTCTTCCATAATATAATCAAATTCAACTAAAGAGCCCAACAATAGGCCATTCAAAGGCGAGTGTTAACTTGAAGAAACATCAAGTTACTTTTTAGTCTCAAATCCCAGTAGTCACCCCTGGGAGTCAAACAGGTTTCTTTCAAAGGCTCAAATCAGCATGACTGAGCGTAACAGCCTCTTCCAATGTTATTTAAGTATGGGCAGCCAAAGGTACCAAAGGGACTGATTGTGCCATGTCTCTTTGAAAGGTTAACAAAAGCCTTCTGTTGTTCGGAGCCTTCTTATATTCAGTACTTTTCCTGGTAACTTTGTGAACAGCAGCTAATAAAATTCCCAGATGTGTTATGTGATTTCTCCAGAAACCAGCATCTCAATCAATAACTTTAGAGCTGTCAGAGACAATATGTTTTTTGTTGTTGAAAGAATGTTTCTATTAACTGCAATCAAAGTTATATAAGAATTTTCCACATTCGCTGAGACCTGTACTTTTGTCAAGTTAATCAACACTCAACAGTCCCTATGAAGTGTCTTCAGGACCCTTAGTCCATTTTATCCACATCTGTGCAGATGGCCTTAGGTTCTCTACTGGGAGTTACATCAAGAGATTTCCATCCTGTCACTGGGATAATAATTCTCTCCTTTGCCTTGCACCTATTTTAATAACCATGGGCTCTAGAAAAGAAGATTCTCCTTTTTTGACATTCTCATATTTCAAGGTTAGGATAATTAATATGGTAAAATTCTTTAACATTTTGAGGAGTTGTTTAGGACGGCAGGATTACCTAATGTCTTGTGGTGATCCATTAAAATGTTAGTAACTTCACCAGTATTCAGATGGCTAGTTAGCGATGAAATGTAAAAGGAGAAGATAAATGAATAATATTAAACACTGTCTCATCATTCATCCCCATTATCTGGAGGCGGACAAAGATTGGCAACAACTTTTTCACATTATTCTCCCTACCCCCTCCCAAAACCAGAATCTCATAAAGAGCTGAGTTGGAACCCCTTTTATCACAGCATCAAGGACCACATGGGTCAAAGACATAGAATTAGGGGAACTTTACTTGCATCACATAGAAACTTCAAAGTTGACCGCATTTTCAATACTTCACCAGTCTTAGAAAGAAAATCTACCAGCATCAAAAGGTAGAATAGGAAACACATCAAGGCACGTTTGAACTCTACCTTTATCCTACTCAATTGGGATTTTCCCCCCCACTTATCCGTATTTCTGCAAAAACTGCATCTAACTGTGGACCCAGAGAAAGACTGAACAAGCCCTTCTTTTTGACATTATCTATGGAGAGGGAAATATCTTCCTTGTCACTGATATAGAAAATCCATTTCAAGAGAGGCTTTATAAAAATATCTCAGTAGGATGTTTCTTATAGACATCTACAAAGTAACTGTTGTCTGAATATTCCTATGTTTCAGTAGTTCCTTGATTAATTAGCTGAATTTGTAAACTATACAATCCTTTTACTGATTACTGGTCAGACAGGATCACATATCTAACAGGAGAGCACCTATCCCTTTAAGGACACATCTCTGTCCTTTTGAGACTGAATTACTTGCCATAACAAGGTGGCTCTGGAAGCCTGGAGCTGTTTTTCTTTTACTTTCCATTTCACCAAAACAGACAAAAGCAAACAACAGTGCAGTATTCTTTGTTTACCTTCTCTTTGATTATTTTTTCTTAATGCATTTAGCCATCTCCCCAGCCATGAATCTGTCACCTGCAAATACCACTAATATGTTTCCACTAAACATAATGCTTGAGCTACCTCAAACCCAGGGTGTTCATGAAGTGTCCTTGTGTTCATGAGACATTGTTTTGCAGCTTACTTTACTTGTAATGTCTTTGTTTGACTTTGAAATCATGGAACTATTGGCCTCGTAAAATGATTTTGTCATCCTCTTTTATTATTTGGACTAACCTATAACAATAATAGGAGACTGATTACCTTTGATATTAATGATGGGAGAAAACACAGAAGAAGTTTTCTGAGGTGTTGATACGGTTTTATATTTTGATCTTAATAATAGATGCATTGCTATGTTTGCTTCATCAGACTCAAATCTTATGAACTGTATACTTTACCTGTGTTATATAGCAATAAATATTTAAAAAATATCAGCCAAAGTCATCCATTTCAGGAATAACTTTTTTTGTTTTCACCAGAATATCTTACCACCTCAAAAGCCATTCTACACAGGACAAGGGCTTTTCTGCCCTGTCTGAGGCCCAATAGATTTGAGGGCCCAAATCTATTGGGCCTCAGACTCTATTTCCATTAGCATTTCCTTAACTTAGACAGATCTCCCAATGTCTTACATATCTAGAAAATCTTTTCTTAATGGGCTATTTTGAATTTATAAAATCATAATAGATATTCTTTCTTTCCAATAAATCCAGATGCCAGGACTGTGACTATGGCTTATGGGCAAACCTCCATAAACACTAACTTAGCCAGACAGACATTGTGTCTGCCTCTTGACTTAAACAGAGACTATTCCTATAAGCTACATGCCCCTTCCTGGAGCCCACATAACTAAGCTGGATCGATGCTGACTCATTTCAAAGGAATGAAAAATGTTCCACCAGTAGACATAAGATCTATCCACAGAATCCTGAGAGGTCACAGAAGGTTTTTTATCATTTTGACTACCTCTTCATCTATAGGGAAAAATATTATTCCCATTTAATTTATTGTTATTGTCTCTAAAACTTAAGCTTAGATAAAGAAAATATGTCCCACATTTTGGTTATTCTTGATCACTGATCAAATAAAAAGTTCTTTTAATTGTACCTATTTTCAATGCTTAAATGTCCTTAGTGTTAATCACTTCTGCCCCAACCCAACATCTCAATGGTAGGCTTACATCCAAGTTTTTCTGTTATATATGCAAGAACACCTGTTTCATGACTAAGGGTTGTGCTTAGAGGTGCAAACTCACTAAAAATTCCCCTCAACTTTTTTGTCAAGAAGTAGGCCTATGCTGAGAACACCACCCTCTCAAGGGAGGATTATTCATTCTTATAGAGTTAGAGAAGATGAATCTTTAGTCTCTTAAATCCTCACTGTCTCTCCATCACATTGTGTCACTCTTTACCCTTTAATTACTTCTTTCTATCCACTGTATATTTAGCTCTAATTCATCATTTGTAGTATTTTTGGTCAAGATGAAATTAGCAATCCTGGGAATGAATTCTACCTGTCATTTCCTTGACCTCATAAATCCTCAACACTTTAGCTCAATTACCTCTCAGCTTACCACCTTCCAGTCCTTGCTGACATTTTTTGTTATCCCAAAATCACTATACCTCTGAAATTATGAAGTGTAATCATTATAAGCTCTAATATATAATATATAATATTGTATAGTTATATAATATTAAACTCTATATTAGTAAAATCAGATGCTATATATCCCTTCCCTTTTATCCCTAACACTCATTTATTCCCATTTATTCATGCCCTCCTTCATAGGTGTACTAGATTGCACAATGTCAGTGTGATTGGCATGGGAACATTTCCTAGACTCTTCCTCCCTGTATGGTTCTGGGTTGGACTTGACATGAGAAGAAGTGGATTTGAAGATAGATGTGAAGCTGTTAGACCTTACTCTCAGAAGATCATTGCCATCAGATATGTTGATAGACAGATAGAAACCTTGGTCTTATTTCCTCTTTCATCAGTTTGACTGCTGCTCTTGATTAACAGGGGCTCCAGGCTCACAACCGAAGTGTAATAACTACACAGAGACAACATGCCAATTTTCCTTGGACTGAGAAGTTTCCTATGTATGAGACTTTCAGTGCTAAAACTGGAACAGTCTCAGGAAAATCAGATGGCATGGTGACCCTCAAAATGGTTCTTCAATGGCTTCTTCCATGAACAATGGCGTAGGCTTCCCAAATGGCTTCCCAAAAATGATGCTTAAGAACTCTGACCCCAGTCAATTAGGGTTATCTATTTAATTAATAAGTAAAAATAATTACACCCTGCTTACTGAGATATGATGCTAAATTTGGGATTTTCCCTGAAGGATTAATTTAATGTTATACCAAATATATGGGAAGCAAATATTGATATATACTGATACATAAATAATTTGATGCATATAAACTTAGTTATGGAATTATGGTTACAGAACAGAATGAAAAAGTTTACCACTAAATTTAAAATAATTAGAAAAATAATAATATGTAAAATATAGAAAAGAAGGCAAAGAGCAAAAAGAAAAATATAATTCCCACATAAATTCATAAAAAGGTTTTTAATATCCTTGGGGTGCCTGGGTGGCTCAGTGGGTTAAAGCCTCTGCCTTTGGCTCAGGTCATGATCCCAGGACCTGGGATTGAGCCCTGCATCAGGTTCTCTGCTCAGCAGGAAGCCTGTTCTTCCTCTCTCTCTCTGCCTGCCTCTCTGCCTACTTGTGATTGCTGTCAAATAAATAAATAAAATCTTGGGATGCCTGGGTGGCTCAGTTGGTTAAGCGGCTGCCTTCGGCTCAGGTCATGATCCCAGCGTCCTGGGATCGAGTCCCACATCGGGCTCCTTGCTCGGCAGGGAGCCTGCTTCTCCCTCTGCCTCTGCTCTGCCTGCCTGTGCTCTCTCTCTCTCTCTCTCTCTAACTAATAAATAAATAAAATCTTAAAAATAAACAAATAAATAAATAAAATCTTTAAAGAAAAAAAAAAAGGTTTTTAATGTCCTTAAAATTAACAAGTGAAAAAGTGTGTTTTATAAGTATACTTTATAAATGCAGAAAGGTAACTGCTAAAAAGGTTAAAAGAAAAAACACTGGAAAACAAAGGAAAAATAAAATGGAAACAATAAAACCCAGGCCACATATTAGAAGACTAGGAATGCTAAAGCATAGAACGAAAGAATTCACATAAAAACAAAGAAGCAGAATTTAAATAAAGAAATTTACATATAAATGCAGGTGGGATAAACTTACCTATTGGATCAAAAAAAAAATGAGGCATCCTTGCATTATATGCAAGATATTGATATAAAGCAGTGATTTGAACTTTTGAAATTACAAGGACAGATGAAAAGAGCAGGGTAATACTGAAAAAAAGTTAGGTTTCTTTCATATAAATACCAGGCAAGTTTAAACAAGGAAACAAGTGTTAAATGAAACAGGCAGGCACAAATATTTCAGTCCATCAAAATGGTTTGGTTTCATGAAATTTTTAAGTTCAAAAGCCAAATATCATAATATGAAGGAAAATATATCATGACAAATCTATAAAAGTGTGCAAAGAAATCTAAGGAAATTCAGTATTAGTATATATTTTTGTTTACCCCTGTCAAACATTGTTTTAGTAGAAAAGAAGTTAATAAATATAAAGGATCTGATATAAAATAATTATAGTATTAAGCCAATTGGTAAATTTTCAATTTTATTTTATATTGAAGTAATCCTTTTTAGGGACATTAGGAACATTTACTGAACATGTCCACATGTTACACCAAAAACAATATTTCCATAGATCTCAGAAAGTAATTCAATACAATAAACATTTTCTGGGGGTGCCTGGGTGGCACAGTCAGGTAAGTGTCTGCCTTTGGCTCTGGTCTTGATCCCAGGGATCCTGGGTTCCAGTCCCTCATTGGGCTTTCTGCTCAGAGAGGAAGCCTTCCTCTCCCTCTTCCTCTGCCCCTCCCCCATACTTGTGCGTGCACACTCTTCCTTGATCTTTCTCTCTCTCATATAAATAAATCTTTTTAAAAAAGGAAAAAAATAAACATTTTCTGAACATAATGTACATAAACTGAGAAAAGAGCATTAAAGTCAGTTACAAACATAAACATGAAAATGATCAGAAAATTAAAAACAATATCAGTAGCAATTGTCCTTTAAATAACTTTAATATGAAAGAGAAAAATCAAAGCTGATAATCTAGAATAGTTAACAAATAATAATAAAATTACATGAGTAAAGTATATTAAAAAACACTACATATATCGTATATATGTATCTATAGAATGGTTCACCTACAGGTGGTTCAAAAACAATCTTCTTTTATTGTCTCTTTAAGATGTGTAAGAATCTGTGTTTGAATTTATTTGTACTTGTTTATATTTCACTTATTCAATAAATATTTATATGCTGGGTATCATTCTATATGTTGAGACTAAAGTGGTAAACAAGAAATACAGAGCATGTATGTGGGGGCAGGGGGACTAGTCTGCAAATAGATGTAAATAAACAAGATAGTTCGGTAGTGTTATATGCTGAAAATAAAGGACAGAGAGAAGGGAGGGAGAAAGGAAGGGAGAAAATCCACCCAGGCTGATGTGGTTTAGAACAGTTGGCAAGAGGAGATTGAAAGTCTGATCTTGACTGAGGGCCATGGGAGGATCTACTTTGAAGTTTGCCTTTAAATGTCAGTAAGTGGCCTGCAATGACAATACCCAGGGCAAGGAATTACAGATAGGGGGAAAAGTGCAAAATGCAAAGAAGCATAGATAAAAGGAACTTGGAGACTAGATAGCTGGGTTGTTTGGTGAACATAGTGTGGAGGGAGTCAGAAGTGGTGAACAGACCATTCAGGAATTAATTTCCATTAAGCAAGGTTTGGAAACATATAAATTCCTTTCAACCTTTTAAAACCATCTTCCTTCTTATGATATTTGATTTATGAAAAATCCCTTTCTCATTAAAAATCCCTCTCCAAAGAAATTTCCTATTCTCACACCAAAATGTATTTTATAACTCCAAAACTGCACAACTGCAATACTTTCCATAATAGTAAAAATAAAATATGGTAAATTATTACTGTATGATAAATATAAAAATATGGTAAAGATACAACAAAGCTCAATATTATTAATAACATAAAACCAATGTATTTAAAAGCCAGTTTGTTCTAGTTAGCTTCTTGTGGTGGTCAATAAAATTTAATTTCCCAGTGTTGAGGGTCTTTTAAGTGAAATCACAGTCACCAAAGGGATCCTCCATGAGAAATCATAAAATCTTTGCGGTGTAACATTGCACTTTTTTTTAATGTTGACTCTCAGCTTCTTCTAATTAAGAAACTGAAATGACCATACCGAGTCCCTCAGGAGGCTAATGGCTTTTGCACGTGTCTTTTTGTGCCCAAGGAAATCAAACCGGGTGCTTGGTCAAGCAATAGGAGCTACTACCTTGATTAGGAAATGGCTCTAAGAAAGCCTCTTGCCCTTGGTTGTATTTGATGGATTGTCTCTTCAGCATTTCAGGACTCTGTTCATCTATAATTGACCAAGAAAGTGATTAGCTCCAGATGGTCCAGGTTTTTTATGGCACCGAGGCAGAACGCAACAGTTTGTTTGCTTTTGCACATGCAAGCAGTTAAGTTTCACAAGTAAAGCGTAAAAATAACTTCTGTGCATAGATAACACAGTTCATCTGTTAAAATATGGGGTAAAACCAAACCCAAAGAGCCTTTTGGTTCAACAAACAAAGAATTATAATGAATAATGTTGCTGCAACATAACAGATGTAAGACAATGACAGTCTGGCTGATGTATGAACATAAAAATGTTTTAGACAGGAAGCCACAGGGCACTACAGTTTCTCATTATTTATTTTTAAAAAGTTGGAATCTAAAATCAAGTTAGCGATACTTAGGAATTAAGTCTCTGCTTGTCTTTGTTTGTGGTTAGAGTTTTATTTGTTGAATTTTAGGCCTCAGAAATAGGTCTCCTTAAAAGTAATACTCTTGTCTTTCAAATAAAATGAAGTAAAAGTAAATTAATATTTACATTGAAATTATGTGAAATTACGTGATTTCATATTATAAAAGCTTTGATATGGAATTCTTTGTCTTTAAGCTTTCAAATACAAGCATATTGCTTTGGTAAATTTATGTTCGATTAACTGTCATTTAAAGTATTTTCTAAGATGATGAGAATGATTAATGTAAATGATGTGGAGACTTGATCTATGTAGAGATCACCTCTATAATCTCTGCACTTAGATTATTTCCTAAACATTTTATAGGTACCTTTTGTTTAAAGAAATATATGGAATATAAGTAACCATTTCAAATGGTGTTAATAAAAATCTGTTTATGTTGTAATATAGAATGGTATACAGAAGTATAGGTATATTATATTCCCTGGTAAAAATATCATGCCAGAGAAAAGTAAAAAGAAAAGTAACCCTGAAAGTTAAAACTATTTTCTTTCTGAGATAATTAAGAATATTTTTTTTCTTCTACATTATTTCTTGACTTTTGCATTTTTATGAACAACATATGTTAAATTACATATGTGTGTTTTTCAACCCGGGTAGATATTTAGAGTTTATACATAGAGCCCATCAGGGGAAAAATATTTTATAATTCACATAAAAATATTATGCAACTTCTTAAGCAAATGCTTTAATTTTATTTCCTGTAGTTTACATCTCTTATGGGAAGATATGTACATGTATTAAATATTGTCACAATGTACATAATAGTAAGGAAATAAGTAAATGACTAGCAACTTATTATGTTAATTAAATATAATCACTCAAATTTTAATTGAATTTAAACAGGATATCCTTTTATCAGATATTTGAAAAGATAAGGCTTTTTTGGTTACTTTTATTTTTATATTAAACTTTAGCATTATGTTTATTTTGTATTTTTATAATGATACTTATATTTTTGACAAGACAGAGAATTTAAGACATAACCATTGCCACTTTCATTATACTAGGTATTACTCACACTCTCTTTTAAGAATGTGCCCTTTAGTTGCTTATCTGTGAGTACAGATAATCTTTGCTGATCCATCCAACTTTCTCATAAGATTTCCCTTACCGGATCAAGCATGGACTTCTGAACATGTGGATTGTGCATAAAGGCCTAGACAGTGGTGGTACCCTTAAAGACACACTTTCCTTCACCCCATAGATGCTTTATTCACTTATTCATTTAATGAACAAACATTCATTAAGGCCCTATTGTGTGTTCTGTGCTCTGCAAATATAAAAAGCCCCTCCCCCCCAGGAAATGGACCTGTAGACTTGGCATCTGAAGTGCATTGCTTTAATTAGCTGAACTGCTCCAGACAAATTCATGAATATAATCTACAGATACCTTTACACTAAGATCACACACAGAGGCACCTATCTATTCATAATTCATATATTCAAATATAAAGTCACTACTAGCAAATATACATCACTTGCTTAAATACATCCCATGAGCAATGGGTTTCTCGGCCATCGTCCAGCCAACGCAGCAAGCAGCATCTGCAGCTTCTGGGCCCATTATCAGTTTACTTAGTGGTTTAAAGATAGAGCATTGCCCAGCTAATTCAGGCAATGTTCTGACCACAATACTTAGTACCCACAGTCAAGAAAGACTGCTGAGACTAAATCTTTCATACCTTTTAAACCTGTTTGTATCAGTCAATGCTGACTGATATGGACTTCCTTACCCTTGATCTGACCTTCTCTTTGTCACCCAAACTCAAATTCATCAACTCTGTCTTCTGGGAACATCATCTCATAATTAATTAAGCTTCCCATATCCCTATGCTCCTCTCAACAAGTGTCCCTTACCTTTTGGTCTTAACTGAAATCTGGCTTATGCTTGGTGATGCTATGTCCTCAGAAGTTCCTCCCACATACCTTTCATACCTGCCTTTCCCTTCCTTTAAGAAGTCCCGTTCCATTATTCCACTATGTCTAAACAATTGGCTATATTGCTTTTAATCCCTCATTTTATTTACTTATTGACAACAACTGACTTTTAGTTAAGATCCATACTTTTTAAGAATCTAACAACCAGCTCACAGTCCTTATCTATAATCCATGCAATCAATTGTTTAGGGGTGTCTTCAAAATGCACTTTGATTATTTTCAAATTTCTAGCCTCTTAGCTCACTTATCTCCTTTTCTTTAATGCACTGTTCTCACTGCAGCCTACTAGTCTCTGCTTGTTCTTAATACATAGGTTTTTATTTCCAAACCTGTATTAAATGTTCTAATGTGTGACAAATAACACACTTGGTGTGGGGTATTTTTTAAACAGATTTTAATTTTTAATTATTTTTAAAAGATTTATTTTTTTCTTTTTTTTTTAAAGATTTTATTTATTTATTTGACAGAGAGAGAGATCACAAGTAGGCAGAGAGGCAAGCAGGGATAGAAGAAGGGAAGCAGGCTCCCCGCTGAGCAGAGAGCCCGACGCGGGGCTCCATCCCGGGACCCCGGGATCATGACCTGAGCTGAAGGCAGAGGCTTTAACCCACTGAGCCACCCAGGCGCCCCTAAAAGATTTATTTATTTTAGAGAGAGAGGAGAGGGAGGGGAGGGTGTGCACATGCACACTGGAGTGTACAGGGGAAGGGGCAGAAAGAAAGGATGAGAAAGAATCCCAAGTGGACTCTCTGTTGAGTGTGGAGCCCCACAAGAGTCTCGATCCCATGACCCTGAGATCATGACCTGAGCCAAAATCAAGAGTCAGATGCTTAACCCACAGAGCTATCCAGGCACCCCATATTTGTTTCAATATAAAAATCTGGGCAGGTAAGTGGACTCCCCAGCATGAAGTCTTTTAGAGACATAGGCTAAAAGTGCAACCCTGCCACCCTCAACACATAGTTTGCACTATTATTTCAGTCATTATGGGTTTCTGCTCTGCCAGAAGGGGGTAGAGTGAGAGTCTAGAGTAACTTGTCTTGGGGACGTGTTCACATTTCACTGTCTGAAAATCACTCACGTTAGCAAATATGAGGGAGCCTGAAAAATACAATCAGAGGCTAAACAACTATGTCCCCAGTTAAAAATTTAGGGAGAGGGCTTCTAATGCTAAAATAATGATGACAAGAATTCATACAATATGAGTTAGTCATCTATGCCACAAGGAATGTGGGGGAAAAAATTGTTAAGAATTTACAACCACAGGGCCTGGGTGGCTCAGTGGATTAAAGCCTCTGCCTTCGGCTCAGGTCATGATTCCAGGGTCCTGGGATCTAGCCCTGCATCGGGCTCTCTGCTCAGCGAGGAGCCTGTTTCCTCCTCTCTCTCTGCCTGCCTCTCTGCCTACTTGTGATTTCTGTCAAATAAATAAATAAAATCTTAAAAAAAAAAAAAGAATTTACAGTCACACTGTGGGTCCTTATGAAGAGCATGGTCATGAATTAAGAGTTAGCTTATGTTATGTTCTTCAGCTGCTCTCTAAATAATTTATTAAACTATGGTCCAGGAGATGTCATAAGCACTAAAGATAGTACAGTAAACGATTCCCACAATCTTTTGTTTCATGGGGCCTTAGTTCTAGTAGGTAAAATATACAGTAAACTAATATACAATCAAATAAACAACAAATGTATCAGAAGATGAAAAGCACAGTGAAAAAAATTAAGCTAATATGATTGCAAGGGAGGAAATTCCCTTTGCTAAGATGGTATTTAAAGTAAGATGTGAAAGAAAAAAAAGAAAAAAAGAGGCCAGTCATGCAAAGATAGGATGGCAGGGCATTCCTGCAAGTGGGCTATTTGACACAAACAGCTTAATGAGGGAGGCACCTGGGTGCCCCAGTCAGTTAAGCATAGGACTCTTAATTTCAGCTCAGGTCATGATCTCAGGGTCATGAGATTTGTGTCCTGTGTGGGGCTCCGTGCTCAGTGCAGCATCAGCTTAGGAGTCTCTCTTCTTTTCCTTCTGCCCCTCTGGCTGATTCCCCCTCTCTCCAATAAATAAATGAATTATATTAAAAAAAAAAAAGACCTTCATGATAAATAACTTACAATAGAGGAATGTAAGACGGGAAATTACCTTAAAAACACAGTGAGCAGGGACGCCTGGGTGGCTCAGTTGGTTAAGCGGCTGCCTTCGGCTCAGATCATGATCCCAGCGTCCTGCGATTGAGTCCCACATCGGGCTCCTTGCTCCGCAATGAGCCTGCTTCTCCCTCTGCCTCTGCCTGCCACTCTGTCTGCCTGTGCTCCCTCCTGTGCTCTCTCTCTATCTGACAAATAAATTTTAAAAAACAAAAAAACAAAAAACAAAAAACCACAGTGAGCAGAGGGAAGAGGGATGGAGCCAAAACTTTATGTGGAGATAAAGGCAAAACCTGCAAGACTTTAAAGAATAAATGAAGAGGCTGGATTTTATTTTAAGTGAAAAATGAAGTCATTTTGTGATTTACAGTTTGAATAGTGAGATCTAACTTTATTTTAAAAGCAATGGAGGGGCGCCTGGGTGGCTCAGTGGGTTAAGCCTCTGCCTTCAGCTCAGGTCATGATCTCAGGGTCCTGGGATGGAGCCCCTCACTGGGCTCTCTGCTCAGCAAGGAGCCTGCTTCCCCTGTCTCTCTGCCTGCCTCTCTGTCTACTTGCGATCTCTCTCTCTCTCTCTCTCTCTCTCTGTCAAATTAATAAATAAAATCTTTAAAAAAAAGCAACCAAGATTAGAGTTTTACAAAAGTAAGCTGATGAAAGTTTTTCAAAAGTAAGTAAAGGGTTCAGTTATTCACACTTTGATGTAATAGCCCCCTCCCAAAATGAAAATGTATGTCCATAAAACCACTTGTAAACAAATGTTTGTTGCAGTTTCATTCTTGATAGCTCTGGACTGGAAACAGTCCAAATACCTATCAGCAGGTAGATGGATAGATAATTGTGTTGTATTTGCACACAGCAATAAAAAAAAATTATGAACTATTGATATACACACAAAATGTATGAATCTCAGAAACATGGAGAATGAAAAGAGTCAGATTTAACAGAGGTCACAGTGCATTATTCAATTTTCAAAATTCTCAAAATATGGTATCTAATTTATAGAACAGAAAGCAGGTCAGATATTTCCTGGGTCTGGAGTAGGGTGAAGGCTCAATGCAGAAAGTCATGGATACTTTTGAGTTGATGAGAAGGTTCTCTAAATTTATTATGGTGATGGTTACATAGATGTATATATTTGTCAAAATTCATTGAACTTTACACTTTAAAACTAAGCATTTCATTGTAGATAAATTATATCTCATTAGAGTTTGTTTTCTGTTTATTTGGAGTTTTTTTGTTTCTTTTATTTTTTTATTTTTTAATTTTTTTTGTTTCTTTAAATGTAAAAGATCAAGAAAATTAATATTGTTTAGAAGTTCTTAAAAACCCTCAAAGGATATAGAACAATAGAAACTCTCATTTATTGGTGGTAGGAATGAAACAATGATACATCCACTTTAGAAGATGGTCTGGTGGTTTTCTACACCACTAAACATATTCTTGCCATGTGATCCAGCAATAACATTCTCTGGCATTTACTCATAGGAGTTGAAAACATATATTCACACCTAAACCTGTGTGCAAATGTTTGTAGCAGCCTTGTTAATAATTGCCAAATGTGGAAGAAACCAAGGTGTTCTTCAGTAAGTAAATGGATAAATAAACTGTTGTACATCCAAACAATGGGATATTATTCAGCACTAAAAAGAAAAGAGCTACCAAGCCATGACAAGACATAAAGGAACCTTGACTGCATATTACTAAGTGAGCAAAAGCAATCTGGAAAGGCTACATGCTGCATGTTCCCAACAATATGACACTCTAAATAAAGTAAAACTATGAAGACAGTAAACACATCGATGGCTGCCAGGGATGAAGGAGTGGGGTTGTGGAGAGAAGACTGTGCAGAACACAGGACTTTTAGGGAGTGAAAATATTCTGTATGATACAATAATTGTGAATACCTGTCATTATACATTTGTCTTAACTCACTGAATGTATAATACCAAGAGAAAATCATAATGTAAACCATAGACTTTGGAGATAATGATGTCTCCATGTAGGTTTATAAAATGTAACAAATGTACCATTCTTGTGAGGGATGCTCATGATCCTGGAGGCCATGCATTTCTCATTAATATAACTTGGTTTCTTAATTTTTCACCAAGCAAGTCTGTGACCTTTGATGTTCATAGATATATTGTGATTTAATTTTCAGATACATGAAATGTAATTTTGGCTTAGGTGTGTTTTTTAAGATACAACCCAAGACATTACAAGCAATGTAATAATGAAGAAATGAATAATTAAGTAATGAATTCAATCAATTCATAAAGTTCAAACCCAAACTCTTCCTCGCATTGAAACATTTGTCTTTTTTTCTTCCATAACTGCTAAAATACTTGACTCGGTTAATTTTACGTATGTATGCATATGCATATATTTATGTATATGTATGTAGGTAAATCTTCAAATTGTAGTTTTTAACTACTATCATTCCACCAAGCACCACAGACATGCATTTTACTTTTGAACTTGTTCTTGCTTATTTTTCTTTACTTAGATTTTTCTCATCATTTATAGTAAAGCCTATTTTAAATAATCTTTGTTTTTCTTTCAGCTATTTCATTTAGCCCAATTCTACCTCCTCTAGTTCCATGCTGCAACTCCCATCCCAACCCCAATTTAGCATATATCTTGCTCTTATCTAGAGTGCTTATCTATGTCAAAATAATCATTCTCGCTGTCAGTAGTCAATCTCAGTTGTGAAGGTGATTTTCTTTAGGCAAAAATAATAGCTGAAATAATTTTTTAAATGAAATAAAATGCATGTATTTCCCTTCAATCTACTAGATTTTTATTTTATTTATTTTATTTTTTTTTTTGCCAGTAACAAAAATTTAAGTTAAGGTATTCTTTGTTTTTCTCACAAGGTCACAAGATCCCTTCAATTTAAGAAGTACTGTTTTCACTTCCATAAAGAATTCTAAACCCTTCAATGACTCAGATCCAATAATATACAATCAAATAAACAACAAATGTATCAGAAGATGAAAAGCACAATAATTTACTCCTTTCCACATATCAGGCTAAGCGAACTCCTCGGGGAGTAAGCCACCAGAAATTCCAGTTGCAGTGTACTATGGTATTTTTCACCAAAAAGGGCCTGGAAAGTTCTAACAATGCCCTATTCCTCTTAACCACCTCTAACTCTTACCCAAAGAAAGGGGAAAGGGTATGTAAAAATATGTGGTATGGTAGATTTTAAAAATGAAATAAAAATGGAGGCACCTAAGTGGCTCAGTTGGTTAAGGGTCTGACTGGGTTTGGGCTCAGGCTATGCTATCATAGGTCCTGAGATGGAGCCCCCCACATGGGCTCTGCACTCAGTGGGGAGTCTGCTCAAAGATTCACTCCCTCTCCCCAACTCAAGTGTGTGCGGGCTTGCACTCTGTTTCAAATAAATAAATAAATCTTTAAAAAAATAGAGTATAAATGTACACTCACCTCATGCATAAATAAATTTTAAGGTATATTCTGCTTTATTTTCTTAGATATAAAAATATTTTAAAGTAGTTTCAATAAATCAGATGTCAAGAAACTACTAAAAAATCCTTTATTAATTGTTCATTTTATTTAGGAGAAGCATAGTAAATTCTTAACATGGAGAGTTAATCTCTGAATAACCTGATTTATACCTAACTCTCCAGCCTAAATAAACCTCCTCAAGTTATCTCTCAGTCTGAGCATTTTATATGCCTTCGTCATTCAGTGAGGAAGCTTTTGAAGCCCCTTCTCATCTAGTTAGTTCCTACTCTTTTTTTCAGATCTCACATCAACTCTCACTTCCTCAGGGAGTATCTTCAATTTCCCCTCCTAAGTCAACTTCTAAGTCAACAGAATATGTTCTCAGCACACATTGATTAATGCAGGTCTCCATTAAATTATATACTCAAAGAACAAGTTATTTTTTTCTCATGACCCAATCTTCAGCAACTAATATAGATTTGGCTATGAGTAGTTTCAGTGACTATCACTAGATCCACTGATTCTAGAAATCACACCTCAAATGTGGGCAGTAACTTGCATTGCTTACCTTTCTGAACATACATTAGCATAGAGCTAGCCATGTTATAGAGATTTTGAATGTATCAAAACAAAAGGAGACATGGGTCAGATGATGAGTGATTACAGGCTTAAGTAAAAAAAGGGCTAACTGGAAGTGAACAGATAGATAATTAGTTGAGAATTATAGTTCTTATGTGAACTGATAAGGAAAGGTTATGGTTTAGTAAAATTATACATCTTGTGCAATGAAATATCACCATTTGGAATTAGCGAAGGGGGGCATTTTCCTTCTCTCATTTTCTCAGAGAACTTTGTGTATGATGCAATTTAGGGTTGGAAATGTCCAAAAATTGAAGAATACCTGAATGGATGGCAATATAGAAAGAAAGTTTCAAGACTCGTCTCCATAGCAAAGGCTCAGATGCAGGAGGAAGCTGTAAGCCCTAGGACCATCTAAATTAAATCTTACATTACTTATCCATGGAGAGAATGTAAGAAAAGAAAAGCAAATCATAATGCTTAAAAGAAAACGAGAACTAAATACTGAAAATCCTCATTTTATCAAAGGTACTCATATAATAAAAGCCAATTAGCCAATTACCCCTTGTCATTTCAAAATCATATCTTATTGATAAAATGGTTTGGCATTGAGAAAATCTTTTGAGGTCAAATGTCAAGTCATAATAGATAATTTTATATACTTAATTTATTGAGACAGTGATTGATCTCTGGGATTGCTAAGCCTGGCACAAATTTTTGAATTTGTTTCCAAGTACCACTAAGAATCTATATAATCACCATGATATCTTCAAATTGTGGGTGAACTAAGACATGTTATAGACAGTTTGAGTTATTATTAAAATAACATCATCCTTATCTTCCTCATTGTAATTCACCATATTCTGCTTTTTAAATGTAAGCCAGAGCATTGGGGGGAACTCTCTTTGTGCTTGAGAAAAATATGCTGCCATTTAAGTCATTACATTTTATTAGGTAAAAGTTATTTAACTGCCAATAAGTTAATGCTTCTCTAAAAGTATATCAGTCATGCTTGTAAAATAGGAATAAAACTAAGATTAGTATGTTTATTTTCAAATAATCAAATGATGAAATCTAACAGCTTTTAAGTTGGGTGAACAATTCCCATTGTATATATTCTGGGGTTATTTTTGAAATCCATGCTATGGTTGCAACAGCTAAAAATGGACTCTTAATAATTCCTGATATATCTTCTAATTTGCATATATGGCCTTGGTATTTTAAGCAGGTTTAACTATACTTTTTCACATTCTTAGAGGAAAGTGTGCAATTATTCTAGAAAACTGAAGAGTTAGAGAGGAGACTTGAAAAAAGAATAATAATGAGGCTTTGATCCATGCACTTCTAAATATCTTGAAGTACAATTCCTTAGATTATCTAAATTACCTCATAATAGTTCTAAGTAAAAAAAAAAAAAAAAAAAAGGTAGACATTAGCAAATTCTCACAGATAGGAAGTCAACTAGAGTTTCATCATGATTTGTTTAGTCTTAAAGAAAAAATTAGACTTCCAGTAATGGTAGAGTTACTTTTATTAGACTAATGCTCCTACTGATAGCAATAGTAAACTCTGGAAAATAAGGAAAACAATTTTTGAAGGCACTTTAAAAGCAAGTTAAAAGCAGTCAGAAACTTTAGTAAATATAACCTTCTGATAAAGGAACACATTGGATGAAGTCCATGTTTATATGGTTTTTTCCATGAAAACTCTGCTCAGCACACAGTGTGGAACACTGCATAGGGTTCAAGTGGAAAGCCAGTATTATATTCGTCTAAGTCAGGGGATATAGAGTTTGGAGTCATCAAGTGGAGGCAAATTCAAAACTATATACTTAAATTCTGTGCATTTTATTATATGAAAATCATTTCACAATTAAATTAAATGAACTATTAAAGTGGTAATTCCAGATTCTAAAACTTCTTGCTTCACAATATATTTATGTTAAATAAACTGCTTTCTGGAAAATAATTCCGCCCAGAAGTAGTGTGCAGTGACATTGAGCCACAAATATGAAAGACAGGGGAAATGCTTTCAGTTTACATCTCTACCAGTAATATACCTTAGATGAAACACCTACCACTTCTCCACTTCAGTCTCCTAATCTATAAAGGGTAGGTGCATTTTTTTGTTATAAACTCTGTATGTATTCTATGCACTTTATAAACACCTGATGTAATTCATGTCTAAAAAATTATCGATAATTTTCACCATCTGACAGACTGGACATATACATAGAAAAAGCTGAAAAGATGAAATGTTGGTCCCCAGATTAACCCAGTGTACTTCATGCTGGTGGTGGATGATGTCAGAGTCAATGTGACTTAAGTCATATGAGTCAACCTAGGAGAGAGAGGGGAGCATTCAAATAATATTCCAATTACTAAAGATTTAATTATTCTGTAATAGTTTGATCTAATGTATAGATTTGATGTCCCTATAAAAAGTAAATCAAATGTGTATGGAAGCTAGAATGAATAATATCCTATGTAGAAAAATTGGTGTATAAATCTGGATAAAAATTCCCAGTGAGTTGCCTAGAAATCATAATGATGAGAGAATCAAATTGCTAAAATTGTACAATCAATCCTCCTTATTCCTGGATTTTGTATTTGAAAATTCACCTGCTTGTTAAAAATTATTTGTTATGCTGAAATCAATACCTGTGGGCACTTGTGGTCTTTCGGGGAACATGTGCAGAGGAATGAAAAATTTGAGTTGATCTATGGACATGTTTCATGCTCATTCTCAACAAGGTTTCACTACACCTTCAAGTCCTATGCAGAGATGAGAGGATGGAGATGACAGGTAGAGGGAAGTGCAGTATTATTCAAGAAGCTTTGTGGTTGGAGTTTAGATCCTAACACTGGCAACTGCTAGAAGGGTGACCTCAGCCATGTCACTTCATACTTCTCTTTGCAAAATAAAGGAAATGGAATCTACCAGGATGAGTTTATTTTGTATTTGAGATTATAATCCATGTGATTATAATCCATATATATATATATGTGTGTGTGTGTGTACACACATATATATGCTGTACAAATAAGTAAATATATATCATATATATAAATACTTATGTTCACATTTATAATGTATACAAAATACATTTTCCCTACCTCAGGAGCCTTGATTTAATATTTGCTAATTAAGTGCTAGCAGGGACTTCATAGAACATAACAATCATGAGTAACAAGAATCCAGTGTATTTTTTCAAAATTCCATCCACTAATGTCACTCTGTTTTTTGAAGTATAGAGTTACTGAATGCTCAATTTTGTGTAAATCTTCATAAGCATATCTACTTTGGATCCCCAGTTTACTGAAAATGAAATCTTCATTCTTTTTTTTTTTTTAAAGATTTTATTCATTTATCCAACAGACAGAGATCACAAGTAGGCAGAGAGGCAGAGAGAGAGAGGAGGAAGCAGGCTGTCTGCAGAGCAGAGAGCCTGATGTGGGGCTGGATCCCACCACCCTAGGATCATGACCCGAGCCAAAGGGAGTGGCTTTAACCCACTGAGCCACCCAGGCGCCCCTGAAATCTTCATTCTATTTCACTTATTTTGCATAAAATAAAACATGGCATGACACAGTGGATATTTAGTGAACATAATTTGTAGGTCATAACAAATGTAAAGAGGAGTGAGAATTATCAAGAAAGCACTAAAAAAAGCAAAAATGCAATACTATGAGAAAAAGAGACTTCACTTGGAATGATGCATCAGACGTACAAACTCGCCTTCAAATGTTTGTGTAATTGTTCCCAAAGCTACCAGGTATTTCAGTGTGCACTTTTCCACTTCCTGTAAGACAGGGTTATTTTCAGCTAAAAGACTAATGTCTATAATCACACGACAAAAAATAAAATCACTCATTCTATTTAGCTCTCCTTAGGGGACTCTTAATATTGCTCTTACAGGTAGCAGGGTTCATCCTCTACCAAAAATATAAACAGCCATACTTCATCCCAAGCAACTTGTAAGAATGTTTCCATGGATACAAAAATTTATTTTTTTGGAATTTTTTTCAATCATTCAAAACTATCGCTAGAGAATTAGAAGGTTGGAGCTAGTAGAAAGCTAGATATGATTTTGAAATGACAAGTGGTAATTAGCTAATTGGCTTTTATTATATGAGTACCTTTGATAAAATGAGGATCTTCAGTGTTTAGTTCTGGTTTTCTTTTAAGCATTATGATTTGCCACATAAAATATGAATTTTGAGTTTGGACCACAAGATATTTTACCAATCAGAAATAGTCTTCATCTCTCAGATACATCTAAAACACCCTCCATTTATACTACTTTTTTCTACTGTTTTCAGATTCTACTCTTAACTCTTCTCTTCTCTCTCCTTACCTATTGTAAAGCCAGAAAATTACATTTTTGTTGGGCTTTTACAATTTCTTTTCGGCAGAAAGAGTAGAGGTCAGAAAGCATTCCATCTCAGGAAGATAGTTAAATGGCTGGCATTAAAGTGTCTGCCAAAATGATGGAGTAGTATTCATTTTTATTTTTCAGTGAAACCATATGAAATCACAAATAAAAGCACCCACTACCTTTAATGCAGAAATTAAATTAAAAATTCTTTCATGTTCCTGCCTCCTGGATCAAAGCTTATTATGAGCAAATCATATTGATTCCAATTCTTTTTCATTTTTAAGAGTTTCAAAATCTGAGTTAAAGCAAAATAATTTTAAACTCAAATTTAAAACAATCTTATTTATCAGGAAAATAAATGTTAAAACTATATATTTAATATTTAATGTTTAGCCTTATTCATTATTAACTGGTTTGAAAAAAATTAAGATGCAAATGGGTCAAGTATAATATGATCTATATTCTGTAAAGAAAATCTGGGAATGTTTCTTAATGTTTAGTTGTCAAAAAGAAAAATAAATAAACCATTCTTTGGGTCATGATTTTGTTTGTTGAACCATTGAATATTAAATCTAAATGTAAGGAATAATAGTCACTGTAACTGCAATGATAAAAATAAAAAAATGAAAACCACAATAATAACGGTTTGCATAAATTGAGTGCTAGTTATAGGCCATGCACAATAAGTGATTTGCTTAAATGAGCTTTTGTTTTTTTTAATAATTCTAATATCTTTTTTAAGATTTTATTTATTTATTTGACAGACAGAGATCACAAGTAAGCAGAGAGGCAGGCAGAGAGAGAGGAGGAAGCAGATTCCCTTGCTGAGCAGAGAGCCCGATGTGGGGCTGGATCCCAGGACCCTGGGATCATGACCTGAGCCAAAGGCAGAGGCTTAACCCACTGAGCCACCCAGGTGCCCCTCTAATATCATTTTAAATTGATACTATAAAAACAGTTCCAGAGTCTGGAAAAGAAGAAATAATGCTTTATGCATATAAAATAAATTGATTTTAAAATTATCAAACTGGGGGCACCTAGGTAGCTCAGTTGGTTGGAGCACCTGCCTTCAGCTCAGGTCATGATTCCAGTGTCCTGGGATTGAGCCCAGTGATGCTCTGCTTGACAGGACTTTGCTTCTCCCTCTCCCACTACCCATCTTCTGCTCTCTCTCTCTCTCTCTCTGTCAAAATAAATATAATCTGTAAAAAAAAATTCTCAGACTGGATAGGGGTGTACCCTTCCAAACTCACAATTCAATTTGGGGTTTCACAGTGTCAGTATTAGCCTTATCCTGGACTGAGAGGCATGGAGTACTACATAACATGTTTCCTGCCAGTAAGAATTAAAAGTCTAACTAAGAACTCAAAACTAAAAAAAAGAAAAAAAAAAGAAACTATACAATACAATTTGTATATTACCAAATTCAAAAATTTGTGCCAGGCTTAGCAATCCCAGAGATCAATTTTCCTCACTTATTGTTGATTTAAGAAGTGAGAAGATCACTTTGCATGAGATATTACCTCCTTACCATATGAAAATAAGCATGTCACAGGAAAATATGCCTTTAAATAATGCATCAACTGATTGATCATTTATTGAGAACCTGTTTAATGCCAGATTATATTCCACTGAGGGGAGCAATAAAGAAAAATGAAATATTTTCTATTATTACTGGATGCTTGGAGAAAGGGGAAACAGATATATACACAATTATTCTGCGATTTTACCTGTATACTGGTGTAGGTTGAGTAATTCTATGCTTCTTATGACCAGGAGCTCCTTCTTTATCTCTTGTTATGGGAGAAAAGAGGTAAAAGGAAAAGGAAAGTAGATTCTGATCTTTAAGAAAGTTCAGCAGGCAAAAAAAAAAAAAAAAAAAAAAAGGAGATGGACATATGAGACAAAATTATGTTCAGGTAGATATGTCCCACAGCGTGTTTGAAATGTGGCTATGGATCTCAGAAGAGAGGTCATGACCAAAACCCTACCTTTGCTAGTACCAAGTTTCTGTGACAACCACACTTTGAAGTATGTGAAATTGGTATTGTTATTGCCATTTTACAAATTAGACACTGAAACTCAGGGACATTAATTTGTTTAGGGTTACATAACTAGTAATTGACAGAGAAGCATTGAACCCACCTCATCTGACAATAGTGTTTCTCTCTGGTATACTGTTTCTTCTTAAATTTACTAAAATATCAGATATGCACTAAGTCTGTGTTAATTTGGTAACATTAGCTGTTGTATTTGGGTAAGCCTGAAACATGGGTATTTTAACATAATAAATATTTCATTTCCTCTCCCCGGAAGTCCAGCTCAAAGCAGGCAGTTGAAGAGAAGGGGTGCTCTACTCTGATCACTTAGGAATTCAGGCTGATGAATTCTCTGTCATTAGCAACATGTGATTTTTAAAGTCATTTTGGATGTCTATGGTCAGCTAGAAAATGAGAAGATAGAGCATGGAGAATAGTGTCAAAGATTTTAATGAACCAAGCTTAGAAATAGTCTATGTAGCTTCCATATGCAATCCAATCAGTAAGACTCAGTCACACGATTCCTTCTAGATGCAATTTTATGACAGAGAAATAGTCTCTGATTGGCATAAATTTTCAAATAAAAACTCTGTTTTGTGCAATTCTTTCTGCCACGAGCACTCCATCCCTTACATTATAGATTCCACTCTTATCCTTAAAGAAATACTTTCATATTATAAAAAGACTGTTAATGTGATATAAAACAAGCATGGTTAATCATCCATGTATAATGATACTACTCTTATAAAATTAAACTTAAAACATTATAATTTTTTTAATTTACAAAGATCTTTTCGGGGAAGGAATATGTGGAGGTCAGCTGACATTTCACTGGCATCCTGTAAAACTGAGTTCTTATGGATACAAAGATAGGATGAGAGAAATAAACAAATCACCCATTTGCCTATAATCCTCCATTAATTTTTAATTTTGTGCTACATATCAGTTCTTTATGTTTTCTTTCCTGTGGATACTTCTTATGTTTCATTCAGAGTATTCTGCCTTACTGATTTTATTCCTTGTTTTGTTAGGGATGAGACATGCACATAGATCTGACTATAGATCCAGATGTATTTATAAATATAGATATATGACTATATAGCACAATAATCAGTGCAATGATATTTTTAACCAATGTAATTTGGTAAATATTTATTTGATATTTTTCTATTCCACTGTTACTACATTTCTGAATAAGTTTATGATGTTTTTAATCTGATAATTTTTAAGCTAGTGAAGTAAATGTATCAAAACAATAATAAAACCAATAATGTTGTTTAATATAATCCTCTAACCTTGTCTTTATTTCTAGCCAATCAACCAGAGAACAGAATAATGTCTAACACACTGGATATGACTTAGCAATAAGCTAGTAGCAAAGCCATATAACTCTCTTGGACACTAAAAAAAATATATATATAAACTTATGGAAATTTTTACCACAGTTTTCCTCTGCTGTTAAAAGTATACAGTGAAAGTATGCAGTGAAAAAGTATAAAAATATATAGTGAAAAAGTATATTTTGTAACTCACTATTCTGAATAATATGTTTCTGTGTGGTTAGTCTAGAAACATTTTTTTCATTGTATCCATGAAGTTTTCATTATGTTTTCAATATATTAATAATTCATGGAATATGAAAAATAAAGAATATAAGTGATACAAAGAATAACAGAACTATCTTCATTTAAGTGGCCCAGGAGATGAGCAAGATGACTAATTTTTTCTCAGTATAAACAGCTTCCTAGAATGACCAGAAGAAATCATGTTTTATCTTTACTCAGAATTTTCCTATACATATTATTATAATGTCTATATTAATTTATATGCACATCCATTCATCCACCCATGAATTTACTAAAAAAGACAGTATATGTTAGAGTCTGTCTTTATTTTCATATCTACTTTAGTTAACTGAATACATTCAATTCCTCACATATAGCAAAGTATTATTTGAATTATTACATACATATACAAATACAAGTGATATATATAAACATATTTGTCATATACATATATACACTATATGTGTTATATATATAAAAACTGCTGTATGGGGTGCCTGGGTGGCTCAGTGGGTTAGGCCTCTGCCTTCAGCTCAGGTCATGATCTCAGAGTCCTAGGATGCAGCCCTGCATCTGGCTCTCTGCTCAGCAGGGAGTTTGCTTCCCTCCCACCCTCTCTCTGTCAAATAAATAAATAAAATCTTAAAAAAAAATGGCTGTATTTTCCAACATCTGTTACAAAACAACAACAACAACAACAAAAACCAAATAGAGTAAAGAAGAAAAGAAAAGCAAAACTTTACAAGAAAAGTATTTTCTTTTCTTCTCTCACCAATGTCAAATATGGATGCCAAAATTAGACTAGGAACTTCTTTTAGTTTTCCTAGAAGTCTCTAATGTTGATATACAGATCCATTCTTTGAAAGACAAACTAAGGGTGTCCATACACTAAGTTGAAGGATTTGACATTGATCTCATTGAACTCCAATAATATTTATTACCTTGATTTACTTATTTTTTAAAGATTTTATTTATTTATTTGTCAGAAAGAGAGCACAAGGAGGGGGAGTGGCAGGCAGAGGGAGAATCAGGTTCCCACCTGAGCAAGGAGTCCAATGCAGGAATTTGTCCCAGGAACCTGGGATCATGACCTGAGCCAGAGGCAGACATTTAACTGACTGAGCCACCCAGTCATCCTGACTTTATTACCTTTAGTAGAGGATTAAGACATCCCATTTTGATGTCAAATGAGGAAAAGGAGAAGGGGGACAGCAGTATATTCCAGGAATTTTGAATAAAAAACATTCCCTTGAATTTTACCCTTTTACTTTTTAAGTGTGAAAAAGCTGAAACAGTATCTTCAAGAGACATACAATAGGTGATGCATGGAAATTTCATTGTAGATCTACATTCTAAGACATAAACCCTATAAAATCTTTAAAATTTTTCTAGTTTAGGGAAACCTGGTGGCTCAGTCAGTTAAGTGTCCAACTCTTGGTTTTGGCTCAGGTCATGATCTCAGGGTTGTGGGATCAAGCCCCACATCAGGATCTGTGCTCGAGTGTAGAGTTTGCTTGAGATTCTCTCTCCCTCTCCCTCTCCCTTTGACACTCCTGCTCATGTTCTCTCTCTCTAAAATAAATAAATCTGAAATAGTTTGTCCCCTATTTATATAAGAAATATAGTTTGTAAATAAATACACAGATGTATACATAATATGTATGTGTGTATTATATGTGTATATATGTATACATTCATGTGTATAGATGCATATATGCATACATATACATATAAACATATATATAACACAATATAAATTTAAATTTTTACTTTTATGAGCACTAGCTGATTTTAAAGTTATATAACCTCCTGATGTTTATTTAATCATTATACTAAACTAATAAATATAAAAATTATTGTAAGTCACAAACATGTAAAGTTTTATGGTATATATGAATACTAATTATAAATTTAGATTTCTGTTTTTTATTAATTATGTAAGAATAAATATATCTCTCTAATTTCATGTTCCTAATAATAAACCTACTAATAATAAAATAATAATTGAACAGTTAGGCAAAATATTGTTATCAGAAAGAGGCTAATCTCTTAAGCAACATATTTTCCTGAGAAGAGGTCTGGTTGATAAGTGCCTTATTCAGATAAATACATTTTGGAGAAGTTCTGGAGGAAAATATTGAAGTTGTTTACTCATTTCCAATCAAATTTTTCTTTTTATTTATTTATGTTTTATTGTGTTATGTTAGTCACCATAAAATACCATAAAATACATCATTAGCTTTTGCTGCAATGTTCCAAGATTCATTGTTTATCTACAACACTCAGTACTCCATCCAATCAAATTTTTCTGAGAATTGTTTGAATTTTTCTATTCCCCTTTCCCTCTATATATCCAAAGTGTTTTCAATGGGTTAAAATATTTATAACCTCTTTACAGTGCCTAAAAATTCACATGCATGATCTTATTTAATCCTCCCAAAAAATCAGTGAGGTTGAATATTACCACCATGACAGATGTGGAAATTAGGGTTTAATTAATTTTCCCTTAGGAAGTAAAGGAATTCAGATTTAAACATATACCTTTGTAATACTTGATTTGAGAGGACATAAATAATAGAGAATAATGTTTAGGGTCTGGAATAGGCAGATATGGATTTGAATGATGGTTTTACAAGTTATTTTATCAGTGTAAGCTCCAATTTCCATATCTGTAAAATAATGATAATTATATAGCCTGTAACCTCATGAGTTTGCTATGATGACTGAGTTAAATTAGCATTTAAATTTTTATTTCTTTTAAATATTTATTTTATTTTATTTTAAGACTTTACTTATTTGACAGAGACAGAGAAAGAGAGAGAGAGACAGGGAGAAAGCAAACACAAGCAGGGGTAGTGGCAGAGGGAGTGGGAGAAGCTCCCTGCTAGGCAGGGAGTCCAATACAATGCCTGGTCCCTGGATCCTGGGATCATGACCTGAGCCAAAGGCAGAACTTTAAGTGACAGGGCCACCCAGGTACCCCAGATTTTATTTATTTTAGGGAGAGATAGTGAGAGGCATGAGTGGGGGAAGGGACAGAGGGAGAGGGAAAATCCTAAGCAGACTCCTTGCTGAGCATGGAGCCAGACATGGGGCTCAATCTTATAACCTTGAGATCATGACCTGAACCAAAACCAAGAGTCAGATGCTTAACCAACTGAGCCACCCACGTGCCCCAGAGTTAGATAAACATTTAAAGCATAGCCTACCATATAGTAAATGTTAAGTAAATATAATATTTTAGTTATTATCATTGGATAGAAGTATAGGCTGTTTCCTTTGCGTTAGACTTCTGGGTCACTATGAATTAACCTGTTTTCATTTACATACATAAAGTTAACCTAAATAAAAAATAGCCAAAACAAAACATATACATTTATTAAAGTCAACTGCTGAACAAAGCCTTTTAAAAGACATCTATTGCAAGCATCTATCTATAAATAATTTTAGTTAAAATCAGTCCTGGGTAAAAATATATAGGATGGTAGAATTAGAATGAACCATTTCTAAAATTATCTTTTGATAAAACTGTCTTCAGTTACTTCAAATCTCATCCTTACTACTAAATATGGTCAAGGTGATAGATATTTCTAGCTTTGCCCACTCTTTTTCTTGGTTTGCTAATTTTTCCAAAGGGCTCCTGATTCTCAATCTTTTTGCTCTAATATTCTATCTTGGAATATAACCACACTCACTGTTATGGAGGTTCTGATATGACATGTTCCATGTTAGGGTCTGGTTAGGGTTTTAGCTTGGTTTGGTTTATTTGGTTGGTTTTTAACTTGTAATACTGTGTGCAGGTTTTTTACCAATTATTATTTCAATACTTATAATTAAATGCTTCTATATAAACTTTATAAGACTCCAGTACTCAGAATTGTGATTCTATAAGATAACTTTCTAAACTTCTAAATTATTCTAAATTATTTGAATATCATGTTGATGAATAGTTGTTTTATCATAGTCTATGTTTTGTTATGTCAGATGTTTTGGAAAAGTACTTAACTATCTCTTAACCTGTTATTGACTAAATTAAATTATAGAAGTGGTATTAAGTTAAACAAAATTACTTTATAATATTGGCATGAAACACATGAAGGAAGTAAAAATTACATATAAGGTGATTTCAGAAGGAATAATGGAGTATGGACTCCAAAAATAATCTCCTCCATAAAAGCTATAAGAACAATGACAAAAATTGCCAAAACTAACTTTTCCAGAACTCTGAAAATGGACCCATGGTTTGCAAAACTTTTGAGAACATTTATTGAAGAAAAATTACTTTGAGAAAAGTGAGCTTTGAGGCATTTAACCAGCTCTGTTCTCATTCTCCTTTCTTCAGTTCCACAGTAGTCTTGAAAACATGCAGACTTGCAGTCATGGTGAAAACCAGAAGCCTAGCAGCCACTGAAAGGGAAAGAAATGAATTAGACTCCATTCTCAAATCCTCACTCCCTGAGAGTTTTCATAATCTAATCAGTCTGGTGATATTACAAGAGTTGTCTTTATTTCTTCTGCCTTAGAATCCTTCTAGGGTGAACAGCCTTTTCTCAGTGGTGCTTGTCAAAAACAATCAGTAGGAATTGTTTAACATGGTAGCTACCTGAGGTGGTGATAACAATTGGGACAAACAACAAACTCTGTAAAATACTTCAAAGGTTAAGCTGTTAAATAAGATATCTGATGTCCCTAGGGGATTTAAAAAGAAGACATATTTATGGGGATCAAGAAATCAATGTGCACATATAGGGCTGTATACATTTTCAGGAGAGACCTAGAAAGTCCCTACACTCTCAACTCTGGCTGTCCTTAAGGGTCTGCCAAACTGGAAGTGAATGCTAAGACAGAGTTGTAACTAAATTCCCACCTGAGAAATGACAGCATGCTTCAATACAGAGAAAGAACCACTCAGCAAAAACAAAAAGACTTACTGTATTTAGGCATTATAGAAAATCTCCTTTCAATCATTAGCTGATCATTAAGCTAAATGAGAAGGAACTCAGAGATTATACATGACAAAGAATAAATGCTTTACAGAATTAAAACATTAAAGCTCTTAATAATTCCTGAAGAAGGGAAAAAACTAATTCAAGAATTTGCATCTTAATTATTTAAAATGTTTGGGTTTCAACAAGATATCTTGTTAAATGTGAAGAACCTAGAATCTAGAATATTTATTCACAAGAGAAAAAATAAATTAATAGAAAAAATAAGAAGCGATTCAGATGTTCATGTTTTTTAGACAAAAGCATTAAAATATTTCAAATATGACAACATCAAGAAACCATATCTAAATAAAGAAAAGTATGAGAATAATGTCTCACTTAATAGAGAATCACAACAAAGACACAGACTTTATGAAAAAGAACCTAGTACAAATTCTGGAGTTGAAAATACAATGACTGAAATTAAAACAAACAAACAAACAAACAAGCAAAACCATTAGAGGCCTCAGTACTATATTTGAGTTGACTTAATAAGAAATTAGCAAGCTTAAAGATAAGTCAAGTTAGATTACCTAATGTGAGATACAAAAAGAAAAAGAATGAAGAAAATGAACAAGTCTCCTAGACTTATGTGACAGGATCAAGCATACCAACATGAACAAGATGGGAGTCCCAGAAGAGAAGAATTGGGAGAAAAGGCAAAATGATATTTGGAAAAGTGCCCCAATTTTTCAAATTTCATAAGTATATTTTAAAATATTTTATTTTGAGAGATAAAATATTTTATTTGAGAGAGAGAGTGAGAGAAAAAGAGCATGAGCAGGGGGAAGGGAAGAAGGAAAAGCAGTACCTGCTGAGCAGGGCACTGATGGGGGACTTGATCCCAGAACCCTGAGATCATGACCTGAGCCCAAGGCAGATGCTTAACTGACAGAGCCACCCAGGCATCCTGCAAATTTCATAAGTATTACTCTACACATCTAAGAAGCTCAAATGAATTTCAAGAAGGATAATTTCAAAAGGTCCAGACATAGACACATTGTAAGCAAACTGTTGAAATTCAAATACAAACAGAGAATCTTAAAATTAACAAGAGAGAAGTGATTGATCATGTGAAAAGGAATACTCAAGAAGTTTAACAACCAATTTTTCATCAGAAACTATGGAAGTCAATATGCGATGACATATCCAGAATCCTGGGGAAAGAAGGGGAGCCAAAAACAAAACAAAACAAAAAAACAAGAAAACACTCAACCAAGAATTCTATATCCAGCATAACTATCCTTTAAAAATAAAGGACAGATGAAGACATTCACAAAAATTAAAAAACTTCTTCAGGTATAAATAAAAGGGCACCAGACAGTTAATCAAATTCACATGAAGAAATAAAGAGCAAACTTAATAAAGAATACATGTAGCTACTTAGAAAAATATAAATATAGTATAAATGTGATTTTTGTAGCTCTTTTTATTTCCTGTATGATGTAAAAGACAACTGCACAAAACTGTCTTAAAATTATAAAAGTTTTTTTTAATTTCATTTAATTTCATTTTTTTCAGTGTTCCAAAATTCATTGTTTATGCACCACACCCAATGCTCCATGCAATACATGCCCTCCATAATACCCACCACTGGGCTCACCCAATCCTCCACCTCTCCTCTCCAAAACCCTCAGTTTGTTTCTCAAAGTCCACATATAAAACTGTTTTTAAATATTATAATGTGTAAAGATATCACTTTTGTGACAGTAACAGCACAAAGGAATGAGGAGTTAAGGGAGCCATGGAAAAGCCCAGTTCTCATAGACTACTGAAATTAAATTGATGTTAATCCAAAGAAGATTGCTAAAAATTGGTTTAAAATAAAAGTATAAAAAATATATATCATGGAAGCAGTAATCAAAAGATAGCTGGATGGCTATGCTAATGTCAGACAATAAAGGCAAAAATTGTTACTAAAGACAAAGAGAGATACTTTATAAACATAAAATGTTAATCTATTAAGAAGATAGAGCAATTGTAGACATACATACACCACAAACAGAGAGCTGGAATACATGATGAAAAACAGAATTGAAGTAAGAACCAGGTGATTCAATAAAAATATTTAGAGATTCAATACTCTACTTTCAATATGGTTAGAAAAACTACGGACAATGGAAAAGGAAATTAAACGCTTGAACAAAATTTAAAGCCAACTAGACCTAGCAGATATCTATAGAACACTCTCCACAGCAAAAGCGGAATGGACAACAAACAAATGAAAAGATATTTAACATTATTAGATGTCAGGAAAATGTAAATAAAAACCACAGTGAGATTCCACTTCACACTCACTAGGATGGCTATAATAAAAAATTTTAAAGTGACAAGTGTTTTTTTAAAGATTTTATTTATTTATTTGAGAGAGATAAAGAGTGAGCGAGAGAGCACAAGCAGGGGGAGCAGCAGAAGGCAGAGGGAGAAGGAGAAGCAGGCTCCCTGCTATGTATGGAATCCAATGTTGTGGTGATGTGGGACTTGATCCCAGGATCCTGGGATCATTACCTGAGCCTGAGCCGAAGCAGATGATTAATAGACTGAGCCACCCAGGCGCCCCTAGAGGGACAAGTATTAAGGACAATGTGGGGGAAAGAAGAACCCTCATACTTCACTTGTAGGAATGTAAAATGGTTCAGCCAGCACAATGAGTTCCACTGTGTCCCTCAGAAATTCATGTCGACCCAAAGCATCATAAGACCTAATTTGAAAGAGTCTTCAAAAAAAAAGAAAAAAGAAAGATAAAAGAAAGAAAATTTTGTTGGAGTACAGCAAAGAAAGAAAGAAAGGAGAAAGGAGAAAAACTAGAGCCTTCAACATTGTAACTAAGGACTTCAAGATGAAATCATCTTGGATTTAAAGTGGCCCTTAAATCTTATAACTGATTCCTTGTACACAGCAGAGAGGTACGAGAAGGCACAGGGCCAGCAGGGAGCAGGGGGTTGTGAGGGAAGCCTTGTGAAGTTGGAACCAAAGACTGAGTTTTATGGCTACTGCCAAGGCTGCTAGGAGCCAGAAGGTGACAGAGGCAAGGACAGATATGTCCCTACAGCCTGTAGGGGGAACATGGACCTCTTAATGTCTAGATTTGGGTCTTCTATCTTCTGCATCTGTAAGGTAATAAATTTCTGTTATTATAAGCCAACTGCGTTTGCAGTATTTTGCTCTGGCTGTCCTGGTACAGCCACTTTGGAGAACAACTCAGCAGCTATATAAAGTAAAACAGAGGTTTTACATGATCCTCAGTTCCAGTCATAGGAACACAGTAATATATACACCCATATATCTTGTTCATGAATGTACAGATAAGAATTATACATAATTGCCAAAAAGGTGGAAACAACCCAAATGTTCATCAGTTGATGAATGGATAACCAGGGTGGTTAATCTACACAATAGAGTATTATATACCCATAAAAAGGAATTAAATTCTGTTGCATGCAACAGGATGAATGTATCTTGAAAATAGTATGCTAACTAAAAGAAATCAGACTCAAAAAGCCCTGTATTATATGACTCTGTATATATGAAATGCCAGGAAAGGCAGATCCATAGAGAGAGAAATTAGATTAGGGTTTGCCAAGGCCTGGAGAGGAAGGGCTAATGGTGCAGAGCTTCATTTTCAGGTGGTGAAAATATTTTGAAATTACGTAGCAGTGATGGTGGCCTAAGTTTGAAAATGTATCAAAAATCACTGAGATAAACACTTTAAAATGGAAATTTTATGGTATGTGAATTATAGTTCAATAAAAATAAAAATACATATATACTACATTATTCTAAACTTTATAGAAATCACTTAATCTTTTATCTTCTGTATGCCCGTTTTATAATTTTGCAAATAATCAAAATCCATTTACTTCCAATTTTTGTGATGTAAAATATCAGTCATAATGTGCCATTTGCTGTCTAAAACTCCATCCGTATAACATTACTCACTGCATCTGATATTTTCAGAAACCCAGCTGCTCTGTATGTCCCATTAGTTATTAAAATACTTGTGACTTTTCTTAATTTATTATTATCAGACCTATAGATTATAAAATATCTATTCATAAAACTTGTGTTTAATCTTTCATTTATATGCAGAGTAGTAGTGGTAAAGAGATTAAGATTTTTTCACATTTAATGCTCTTTTTCCCTAATCAAGATAAAGAGCTTAGTAACTTGCTTTCCTGTGGTTCTCATATTAATAAATATGATAAATAAATAAAATAGTCAGTATAATATTATCCAGCTATTATTTCTTCTGTGAAAACTTTCTTTAGTTATTGGTCGTTCAATATACTAATTTGTCACACAAGAATAAATGATGCAATAATACCCCACTTCAATCATTTTTATAGAAAATGTACTACATGGACAGATTGATGTAAAATAAAGTTATATTCACTTCATTTATTTATCCAATTTTAGTTATACAAGTATAAAAATCTTCAGAAATGCACAATTTGTATGTCTCACTGAATGTACTTGAAGAAATTATACATTTCAAGATTACTCACCGTACAAAATGTATGTTTTGAAGGCTTCCTTTCCAGTGAGTATGTTAAATAACATGTTCATTGATTGTTTACTATGTACCAGTAAAGTTTAAAGTACTTACACACTTTTAAACACCTTTAATATTTATAAAAATCTTAAAGGGCTATAATAAAGTCTCCATCTTATAGAAAAAAATTATGTGGCACAGAAATATCAAATCTTTGCCTAAGATCACAAACATTAAAAATGACATGGTGGGGGGGTGCCTGGGTGGCTCAGTGGGTTAAAGCCTCTGCCTTAGCTCAGGTCATGATCTCAGGGTCCTGGGATTGAGCCCTGCATTGGGCTCTCTGCTCAGCGGGTGCCCTGCTTCCCTCTCTGCCTGCTGCTCTGCTTGCTTGTGATCTCTCTCAGAAAGAGAGGTATATGAGAATCCTGGTAATTTCCAATTTATAAAAAAATTTGGAAAAATGTAATATTTCATTATAAATATAGTAAACATTAACATATAGAAGCCACAAACACAAAAGCTCTTTAGAGTCCTTAATAATTTTTAAATGTGCAAAGTATTTCCAAGACCAAAACCCTGAGAATCATCATAAGGACATGCATTTGCATTTTCAATGGGAGCAATATAGTTTAAGGGGGTGAAAAATGTTCTTGGAGGTGGGTGAAAATACCTTACTTTTTCTCATTTATGAAGCACAGATATACATATTGTACTTAAACAAATATACAGTATATCTGGTATTATTAACTGGTAGATTAGATTATCATAGAATGTTAGATAATATCTAATTATCATAGAATGATAGATATAAAATTAAATGAAAGCTAAAATCCAAGAAGAGCTTCAATGTGGCAACATCTTTAAGACTCTGTTCTGTACGGGTGCCTGGATGGCTCAGTTGGTTAAGTGATTGCCTTCAGCTCAGGTCATGATCTAGGGGCCCTGAGATTGAGCCCCTATCAGGCTTCCTCTGCTCTTCAGGGAGCCTGCTTCTCCCTCTCCTTCTGCCTTCCACTCCCCCTGTTGTGCTCTCTCTTTCTGTCAAATAAATAAAATCTTAAAAAAAAAAAAAAACTCTTCTGTAATCTTTACTTATAGACTGTATTTACTGATATACTACTTGATAGTTATAAGACTCTCTGATTTTCTTACATCCCTAAATTTTAATCTCCTCCTGGACCTTGCTATTTGTTCTGATGGAAGTTTTCAGTGTTCCCCATTCGAAACCAAACTATGTTATTGTGTAGCTTCCTTTTCTCATAGTAACGCTATGCCTGACCATCATGTGATTTTGGATTCCCAGATTTAAAAACTAAGATGGTCAATTAGAGTTGAAAATTCTCTCTCATATTATAATGATGCATGAAAAACATCAAGTTGTAAATCATTCTTTTGTATTTCATATGCACACACTGATATACACATACAAACATATTTTGAGTTTTCAAAATGAATTTCATTTTTTCTTATAAAAAGGATAGTGAACATTATTAAAACTGCAAAACTATGTAAAAAGAAAGTTAAACTTCCCCTGTTATCCTTCTCTCTCTGATACAGCCATTTTTTCTGGCATGCATCTAACAATCTTGTCCCTTTTTTCTCCCCATCCTACAAAATATATTAACACACATGGCTTACTTGTTTTCTTTGTGTTTACTTGGGAGGGAATCATACCATACCCTCCAATATTACTTTTAGTACTGTAACTCTTAACATTCAATATGATTCATCAGCATGGTTTTTCAGAATAATTCCCTTTTGGGTTATTACAGTTTCATTTTATTGAAACAATATTCATCTGAGAGTAATTTTATCCTACACGTATTCTTCCCCAATGTCTCTTGTCTTAATGTTTCTTAGTCTCTGACTCCTATGCCTGGACACAGACACCACCAGGCCACAGCCTTAGAAATGCACATCCTATACTCACACCCACATCTCATTAGGAAAGCTATTAAAAGCAAACAGAGGAAACAACAATGTAACACTACAGACATAAGAAAATATTTTTAAAGGGGCTCCTACTTCTGATACAGACAGATATATTTGTGGTTCTTGTTTGAAAAATGGAAGAAGTAAGAATAAGCCTCCTACCTACTCCTCTTGACCCAGACTTAAGCAAAAATATGAGCCACAAAATAGGAGATAAGCCAGTAAAGCCAGTTGGAAGCTCTCACATTCTTGCCAGACACTGATTTCTACTGTGTAGATGCAGCCTTGCCTTGTAGTTGGAGTTTTCTAGATCCTCCAGTTCCCAGTCCATGGAAATATGATTACACTCTCTGAGCTTCCTCGGGGGACTAAGACATTTCCTAGGAAAACAAATGAGGAGAGTGGCGAAAATGATGAGTATACCTCCTGAATAGAGATGTCAAGATAAACTTCAGATGCTCAGTTAAACTTGATTTTCAGTTAAATAATGGATACATTTTAGTATAAGTATGTCCCAAATATTTCACGTGATACATTTATACCTGTATATACATATACACATATGGCATGTGTGTGTATGACTGTTTATCTGAAACTCAGATTAAACTGGGCATTTTGTGTGTTTATTTATTAAGTATCTCAACTCTACTCCAGAGGAAATAGTTTTTATTCAGCTCTTTCTCTTTTTGCCATATGTTTTTTGGACTACCCAGGCACTCATTTCAGGCTTCCATTCTCCTCACATTGCAGGAAGGAAGGAAACAAGGAAATTTGTTTCCTCTCTGCTGCCTATTTGCCCCTGCCTCTACACCCGATGTTATTTTTCCTCCCTGCAAAGCCTTCGTGTACAAAGATTTTAAAGACTGCCCTTTGAGAACTACCTCCTACTTCTGTCATTTCCTGTGGCCTTTCCTCAACTCTCAGTCCTGCACCCAAGGTCCTGAGTGGGACTGGCTTTCTCGACTACACTTGTAAAATTAATAAACCAATGCTGATACACTATTATTAACCAAAGTCCAAAGTTTCATTTTTCATGTTGCGCAATTCTGTAGATTTCGACAAAATGTATGAATCATATATCAACCATTACAATATCATCCAGAATCATTTCACTGCCCTAAAAATGCCTTGTGCCCACTTACACATTTTGTGTTTACATTTACTGGGTTTTGATATGTGATGTGTTTTTTACTATGGGCCACAGTTTAATTGAACTTGAGTGTAAGTTACCAATTAGGGATGAAGCTGAAAACTCTAATGAGCGGAGAAGGCATGAAAGAAGATAAAACAATACATTACATAGCATTTATATCTCCAAATCCACTAATATTCCAACTCAGCATCATATCATGTAGCAAATGATGTAATCCAGGAAAGGAAGTAAAAAATAATCAAAGTAGTTTGAATTTCTTTACTTGGTTATGTTTTCAAGAAATATTTTTCTCATAAAACTAACTATGTATTCTAGATTTATTTATAACTTTCCCATTCTCTTACAAGCTTCTGAAGTTTACTTTTCCTTTTTTCACAAAATAATTCATAAGAAGGAATAGAATGTTTTAACTTTGAAACTCTGGTTGAGTTGACCTAAAGCTCATTAACAAACATTTCTACAAAAATGATTCTATTGATATGTTGGATATATTTGATTCTAAATAATAAATTTAATTTGAGAAGTAATGATTTCACATTTTAAATTGACTAAAGGAAAAATAGTATTATTAAATAATCAAGAAAAAGCTCACCAGGTTTGCAAACTTGGAAAACAAGAAAACATAGTAGACTGGTCAAAAAATTTACATTTGATTATTGTGTTTTCATAGCAATTTACCCTTTTAAAATTAAGAAAGCAAATCAGGTTTTGTCTTTAAATATACTCCCTCTATTATCTTTCTTTTACCATATGTAGGAAACATACAGTTATTGATTCAACTAATATTCTAAAATATTTATAAATTTTGTTTACTATACCTCTATTAAGATACTTATCCTCTCTTTCAACAACTAGATCACCACCCAAAACAGCAGGCCCTCAGAGTGAGGGGAAGAGTCTAGATATCAATTCAAGATGTTCCACCATCCCTAAATATACCATTAACCATCAGAACATCATATTCATTTTGTAATTGAATAAATTGGGCTTCCTGCTTGTCAGGGAGCCTGTTTCTCCCTCTGCTGTTCCCCCTGCTTGTTTGCTCCCTCTCTCTCTCTTTCTCTGCCAAGTAAATAAATATTTTAAAAAATAGAGCAAATATTTTTAAAAGATTTATTCATTTATTTATTTCAGAGAGAGAGGAAGTATATTGGGGGGGGGGCACTAACAGAGGGAGGAGAGAGAGTCATAAGTAGACTCCACACCAAGCTGGATGGGACTTGATCTCAGGAACCTGAGATCACGACCTGAGTTAAAACCAAGAGTTAGACACTTAAGTGAACTCTTTTTGTTCTATTTCAAAAGAAAGTCAGCATAATTTTATTATTCCCGTGTTTACCTAACTAAATTTATAAATACTTTAATTCTTCAAACTCTACCAGACAAAACTAAATAAAAAAAATTCTGTTCAATGCCTGAACAATTGAATTGATATCCTTCTGTTTTTACATTTCTGTTTCATTTTAATATTATTTTAATATCACACCTAATAATGATCATTTATTCTTTTAGTAAAATTATTAAATTCCTTTGCTGTCTTTATTTTTAAAGTTTAAAATTTCACCCATAGCCTCAGAATCAAATATTTACTTCAGTCCTTGTAAAATTTTTCTAAAGCTGAGAAGTTAATAAAAGGTTTTCTGCTTTCCTGTGACATATTTTGGCTAGGTGCTAGTTTGTGCATTACCATAGTATTTTTCAAGAAAAACATGATGGAATCATGCTTCATTAATTTTACAAACAACAACAATCTATGTCACATTTTCCTGGGTACAGTTCTCCCGGGTATAATTGAGCTCCTGGAAAAAAAAATGGTATAACTGCAGTTATTGGGCAGGGTGGGGGTGGGAAGAGGAGAGTTTGCAGGGATTGTTCTGAAGTATTGTGGGATACTGAGGCAGATAAGCAAACAGAAAGCAAAGAGAAACATTTGAGAGAAAAAGTGACCAACATAAACCTTCATGGAAAGAAGAGTTAAATAGAGTTTGAAGGAGACCACTAAATTTCAACATCCAAAGATGAAATTTGAGAGAAAACTTCACACATAATTAAGAAAAAGAAAAATCTAATATAACAAGGGATGAATGTACAGTTAGGTAGTAAAACCGGTGAAGAAAATGTGTTCTTTTTAAAAGATGAGATGATAAAAGTAATAGAGAAAGGAAAAGAAAGAAATACATACTTTCAGTGTGAGGCAGTGAAGAAGATGAGTATGATATTATTATATTATATTCTCTTTTATATACATATATTTATTACATGCACACATATACATATATAAGCAGTATATATGTATGCATACAGAGCATGAACAAAATTCAAAACGGAGTAAGATGTAAACATAAAAAAAAGTAAATATGGGGGGAGGTAGTTATTCCCAGAAAAAAGAGAAAACTATGCCTTCTAGAGGATATCTGAAGGAGAAACCAAGGACAATGAATACATCAAAATGAGCTTTTGGTCTTCATAATAAAATAGAAAATGAGCTTATTTTCTGAGATATTAAGACAAGAGTTGGAATTCTCCCACCCCAGGGCTGTCAATATAGGAAATATGCATATAAGACCCATAGTTAAATTGGAGTTCATATGAAGAACAAATATATGTGTACACAGATGTATCCATATACATCATTTTTAGTATAGATACACCTGTGCAATATATGGGATGTCATACTTAAAAAATTATTTGATATTCATCTGGATTTTGAATTAACTAAAGTCCTTCATTTTACCTGGAAACCTCACCCCACTCCTTTCAGGAAAGGTAGGAAATGTTTGGAATTCTTTCTCTGATTAGAAGAATAAAAATAACTCGATTTGAATAAAGTGATTAATCAAATCCTAAGAGAAGTACTGAGAATGAATTAGAGGGATTTTTTTTTTTTTTGGTGTTTGTTTTTAATATAATCCATCATTGCAAGGTGACCTTTTCTTTCAATGCTTAATAACCTAAAAAAAAAGTAGAAGAGAAAATAGATTTTTAAATTCATATGAATTTTGGAATTGACAAAGTATAATTATTAAAATGCTGAAATTAGTAAATTTAATCAATGGAAAGGTTATTTAATATGTCTGGAGTACATTTTAGTTGGGAAGAATGTTTAGAAAAGAGATAACAGAGAGAAAGTAATCATCAGATTAGGGAACAAAATTATGTCAAAGAAAATGTGAGAGCAGCAACAGATTAAAGAAAGGATGCTGATCAGGGGTGAGGCTGCACTTTTCTTCAGTTATGAGGAGTTGTTACCATGTCCAAGATTACTTTCAGATTTCCATCTGTGCATTCAATTTTTTATTTTTTTTTAAACCTTTTTTTTTTTAATTTACTTGATAGAGATCACAAGTAGGCAGAGAGGCAAGGCAGAGAGAGGAGGAAGCAGGCTCCCCGCTGAGCAGACAGCCCAATGTGGCTCTCGATCCCAGGACCCTGAGATCATGACCCGAGCCGAAGGCAGAGGCTCAACCCACTGAGCCACCCAGGTGCCCCTGTGTATTCAATTTTTATGAAATAGTGACAGAGGACTGTGTAGAGAGAAGCCGGGGTCATGAGCAATTTTTATTGAAAATGGAAATCCTTGAGGAACGTTGGGAGAGGTGCCTCTTAGAAATGTATAAATGATAAGAAATAGTATAAATGTGGCATGAGGACAGATTGTTGAATAAGGTGTTAGCAAAGTGAGAAAGTGCTTGAGAATGAGAAAATGCCCCTATTTTTTACTTAGTAATAAGAGAAAATTGCTGATTGAGCAAGAATATTGAGATTTCAGATAGAAGAGGTATTTCACAAAAGAAAAAGTTTGCATAAATAAAAATTTGAAAATAGAGAAACATTTGTAGATAATTATATATAAAGGGCAAAAGGGTGAGCTAGGCACAATAATTGCTAAATAAGGTGGAAATAAGTAAGAGACAGGTGTTCAGTAGTTTATTGACCAGAGAATATTCTCCTTATTCATGATGACGATGATTCACAAGAAAAAAGAGGAAAATAATCCAAAAGCAAAACTATGTGTTGCCTTAAAAATGTGAAAAAGATTGGGTATAAAACTTCTTAACCTATACCAAAGAGTCAATGATACTTTTTTGTTGTTGCTTTGCCAGTTCTGAAATGTTTTATATTTTGAAGATTTCCTGTGTAGTTAGAATGTGCCTGGCACCGATTAAAAATTAATTAACTATGGGCCTGCTAAAATGACCATCTGAACCTTGAAGAAAAAAAGGAATTTATTTAAGCAGTGTTGGAAGAAATGTGTCCAAAATAACAAGTGAGAGTCTGGATCTGACTTAGCAGGAGCTTACATAAAATTTATCAAAGGATTTTAATAGTTTTCAAGGTCAATATAAATTATCAGTGAGATATGGAGGCTAAAAACTAATATCAGATATTATTGATAGAATTAAAAATACACATTGGTGCACTACTGCATTCTGCCTCTGTAGACTTGATTTGAAATATTACTTTTAACTCTGAATTCAACTTGTGCACGGGGCTATTGCATAAATACAAGTTAGAGATAAAGTGATCAAGATGATATGGTCATATGAAAAATTTTTGAAGGACATGCTTGGATAGTACAAGAAAACAAGTTTTCTTGGGAAAATATTAGTCTTCAATCATGTGAACTGTCAGGTGTCAATTTGAACAATATGACATGACATGTCAAGTCCTTAAAAAATCATGGGTTGGGACGCCTGGGTGGCTCAGTTGGTTAAGCAGCTGCCTTCAGCTCAGGTCATGATCCCAGCATCCTGGGATCGAGTCCTGCATCGGGCTCCTTGCTCAGCAGGGAGCCTGCTTCTCCCTCTGCCTCTGCCTGCCACTCTGTCTGCCTGTGCTCACTCTCTCTCTCTCGCTCTAACAAATATATAAATAAAATCTTTAAAAAAAAATCATGTGTTAACATTATGCATTGTATTAATATGATAGATGATTATAAGGAGTAATCACACTCCTCAAAAACATAGTACAAAAGCTATAAAGTACAATAAATAATAGATAAAATCACAAATATCATAGGCATAGTCACATCTTTAAAAGAGCTGGAGGAATAACCATAAAAAGAGGAATAACCGTAATTGAGTTTGCCCTTGATGTTTAGAGAGTAGTTGTACTAGGGCCCAGTTCAAAACTCATGCTAAGATGTTAGAGAATTTCTATGGTTTCTCTGAAGGAAAAATAGAAAATAAAAATAAAACCATGGACAGTATAGTAAAAATGTCAGGATAGCAGTCTGAAACTTCTTAAAAAGGAGACTATTACACCAAGTTACTTTTTAAATATGATATTAGAAAATGTCCTCCTTTATGGTTTTGTTTTCAAGAAACAGAATAGCAAACTCAGGGTAACTGGTCCAGGTTTCTAAAACACCATCTGACACCTGCACAAACAGAATATAACACTTATCAGCAAAGCATAAGCTGCACTGATATATATATATATATATTGACAATAGACACTCATGTGGTCACTATCAACATATAACCTTATATCAGTTGATGTATGGGTTTGAGGAAATGCACTTTAAGTTTGCACAGATCTGTGCTAAATTTGAATTTTTGTTACTTACAAAAACCTAAGCTTAAGCAAGTATCTACTTTCTACAAGGCTCAGCTGTTCATTTTTAAATATAATATCATGTATTTCATAGTTTTTATGGAGATTTAATAAGATAAGGTATGTCAAATACTTAATTCATATTATATGTTATTGTTGTGGTTGCTATTTAGGAAGCTGAAGATTCCCATATCCAGAGTTATGTGACAATATACCTAACAGATGTAAAGTTTGAATTTTATGAGGTTTATTGGTTTAACTGTAAAGTTAATTTCATAACATGAAAACTACTTTTTATTAATGCATTTGAAACAGTAAGGAACATATCTCCTGCACTACAAATTTTTTAATTTAGTATTCCTAATTTAGGTCTACTTAGTCGACTTATTATTAGTGTTTTTTAAGTATAAATACAATATAAACACAATAGAACATCTAATATTTCAAATAATAGGTTGATTAGTGAGTTTCCTAACATAATACTAATGCCTACACTTGTTTATATTTTTATTTTTCTCAAAAATACATATTTTGATTAGAAACATGGCCTGTGCTTTTAACAAGTAATTTAGTCTGGACAAAGCTGAGATTAATTTATTATACTCATTACATGATGTTTGACAATGTGTCTCTCAAGTGTTAATGTGAGCCAAACATCACTGAGTTTTACTAATTAAACTCATTATTTTTTGAATGGTTAAAAACTTAAAAAGTAGCACAAGAAAGTAGTACTTATAAATAAATCTGTGTTTATCAGAAAATTATTCATCTGCTTTGTGTAAAGCATCACCAAATATAAACTTTAGAATGTGGTAGTTTAAATGGTAAATTATAAAATAAATAATAAATAAAAGTTTTACTCTCAAAGAACTTGGTACAGAAAGAGCCTACATAAATATAATAATAAAGACCACAATCTGACAAGCTCACAGCAAACATCATATTCAATACCTATGAATAAATTTAACCTAAGAGGTGAAAGATGTTTATACCAAAAATTATAAACATTCATGAAAAAAAAGGAAGAAAACAAATAAATGGAAAGATATTCCATATTTATAGACTGGAGGATTTAATATTGTTAAAATGTCCATTCTGCTCAAAGAAATCTACAGATTCAATGCAACCCCTACCAAAAATACAATGGCTTTCTTCACAGAAATAAAGTAATAATAATAATCCTAAAATTCTTAGGGAACCCCAAAAGACCCTGAATAGCTAAACCAATCTTGGGCAAGAACAAAAAAGAGGCATCACACATCTTGATTGCAATTGTATTACAAAGCTATGGTAATCAAAATGGTATAGTATTGAATAAAACCAGACACAGATCAATGGAATGGAACAGAAATTCCAGAAATAAACCCACACATATAAGGTCAATTAATTGTTTTTCTTGAAACTTATTTAATTAGACACATTGAGGTACTACTAGTATTAAGAAGCTATAAATATTTTCCATTATACATTATTATAATTTTTTTTCAGGGATGAAACTTTGTTTCAGCTATTATAGTCAGGAACAGTAGTATTTCCTGGGACTTCCTCTACATAGAGAAGTCATGTGTATAATTATTTTTAAATAGTCTTCCTAACTTTGGGAAAACTTTGTCTTGCCCCCAACACATACACACACACACACACACACACTGTTTTTTTTTTTCTTTCAAGCCAAAAATATGCAATGAGAAAAATGTCAACTCTATCAACTCTTCAAAAAATGATGTTGCAAAACCTGGATATCCACAAGCAAGAGTATAAAACAGGACCCCTATCCTATTACACAAAAAACAATTAAAAACATATTAAAGAGTTGAATATAAGACCTAAGACTTTGAAACTCATAGGAGAAAACTTGGGGGTAAAATTCTTCATATTGGTCCTGTTACAGGTTTTTTGGATTTAACAACAAAAGCAAAGACAACAAAAGCAAAAATAGCAAGTGGGAATTCTGTACAGCAAGGAAAACCATCACTAAAAGAAAATGTAACCTATGGAATAGGAGACAATATTTGCAAACTATATATCTGACAAGCAATTAATATTCAAAAAATAAAGGAATCCATACAACTAAATAACCACAGCAACACCCCTCTCTCCTCCAGTAACTTAACTAAACAGTGGGTGAAGGATGTTTCCAAAGAAGATACCAGAAGGGACAACCGGTACATGAAGAGGTACTCAACATCACTAATCATCAGAGGAATGCAAATCAAAACCACAATGAGATATCATCTCACATCTGTTGGGATATCTATTATCAAAAAGATAATAGCTAACAAATGCTGGCAAAGATGTGGAGAAAAGGGAACCCTTTTGAGCCCTGTTGCTAGAAGATAAACTGGTACAGCCATGATAGAAAATAACATGAAGTTTCCTGAAGATATTAAGAAACAGACCTGCCATAAGATTCAGCAATCCCTCTTTCTGGGTCTATCTGCAAAGGGAATGAAATCACTATCTTTTTTTTTTAAAGATTTTTATTTATTTACTTGTCAAAGGGAGAGAGAGAACACACAAGCAAGGGAAGCAGCAGGCAGAGCAGGCAGTTGGAGAAGCAGGCTCCCTGCTGAGCAAGGACCCTGATACAAGACTGGATCCAGGGACTCTGGGATCATGACCTGAGCAGAAGGCAGACATTCAACCAACTGAGCCATCCTGATTTCAGGTGTCCCTGAAATCACTATCTTGAAGAGATATCTATACTCCCATGTTTAATGCAGCATCATTCATAGTAGTCAAGATACAAACAGCCTAAGTATCTATCAATAGATGAATGGATTAAAATGTGATAGATAGGTGATAGATGATATATAGATAGATACAGAAATAGATACAGAGATAGATATATAGATAAGTTGGCCTTAAAAAGAAGGAAGCCCTGTTATTTGTAAAAATACAGATGAAACTGGAAGGCATTATGCGAGGTGAAATATGCCAGAGAAAAAGACAATTATGCATGATGTCACTGCTTTGTGCAAACTTAAAAAAAAAAAAAAAAGAAGTCAAAATTTAAGAAACAGAATGGTGGAACAGTGGTTTCCAGGGTCTGGAAAGTTGAGAAACTAGGAAGATGGCATAAGGGTATAAGCTTCTAGTTATAAAATTACTAAATTCTGAGGATATAATACATAATATGGTAACTGCAGTTGATAACATTGTATTATATAGCTGAAATTTACTAGAAGAATAGAACTTGTGTTTTTACAAAAACGAAACAAAGGGGCGCCTGGGTGGCTCAGTGGATTAAGTCTCTGCCTTTAGCTCAGGTCATGATCTCAGTGTCCTGGGATGGAGCCCTGCATCGGGCTCTCTGCTCAGCAGGGAGCCTGCTTCCTCCTCCCCCTCTGTCTGCCTCTCTGTCCACTTATGATCTCTCTCTCCCCATCAAATAAATAAATAAAATCTTAAAAAAAAAAAAAAGGTAAATATGTGCAGTGATGAGGTGAAGTCTTCGTTCCCATCATTGATGATGGGAATCCTTTAACAGTGTGTACGTCTATCAAATCACTGTGTTTACACTTAAAATACATCCCAATTTTATTTTGAATTATATCTTAATAAATACAAATAAATTAATAGAAGCATTCTCTTAGATCAATAAAGAGTGGATAGTAAGCATTCTAAAATATATGAAGTGCTTCCAATACTGAAGGTTGGGAAGATGTGTGAGTTTCAATTGCTAAAATTATATAACTAACCTATTTAGTAAGTGTATTCAACTTGACTTTAATTTAAGTAGCAGAGTCATGCTCGCATCCCAGCTTACAACAAAGATGCTTGATGCCTAGTGAAGTTAAATGTTCATTTTGTTTTCATTCTGACTCAGTTGTTTGAAAGTCTTCTTTTAAAAGTTGGAACATGTGATACACAATACTGCATATGTCTATGTTTTTTGAGTTCCAAGTATCCACTTAGGACTGAAGTATAGACAGGAAATAATTACACTGTCAAATATCTGTACCCTTGCTTTTCAAGCATTACATCTTTTTATTTCAGATTTTTTGATGCCTTTAACTTTTATTCAGCTTATTGTCCTTCATGATGAATATCACATATTGTAAATTAGACATACTTAAATGGTAAAAGTTTAAAGAAACTGAAATCACCTGGATATTCATTAGATTTTCAATGGTAGGCTATGTTTTTATATGCTTATGTAATTTATTTTATCTCTTTCAGCATACCCATAGAAGAAGGAAATGTCAAAAGACTTGATTTTCCATAGATCAACCTGTGTATAACAATAAAATTAAACTTCGGTCTTTTCTTTTTTAAAATAATGATCTGCAAAAGTGTAAGATTTATATATGCCAAAGCAGTATAGGACACTTTAAATACATGAAAGAGTAGCTGCTTGCAAGAGGATTCAAGTGCATATGACTTTATTTAATCCCAAAGAAGGAATTACCATTTTAGTAAGATGGAAAACATCTAAGATTTTCCTGCAGTCATGACTCTTTCATATTAACCCTTAATTTGCTATCCCTGTTTGTATTTGTACTGATAATCAGAATGGTAAGATGAACTAGTTGAAGAGGCAGACATGTAATTAGTTAACCTTTCATTCTGTCCGTATTCAGAAACTTTAAATTCTTAGCCTTAGCTCTATGGAGAGTTCTGTCTCATAATTCCCAACTGATAGATATGTACTTCTGTCTACGTGATGCTTATTCATATGGTATTCAGATAATTTCATAAAAATTCTAGGAGGTCTTAAAACAATACAACCTAAGGGGAGAGCACCTTGTGTTTATTTTGCCATAAGAGAAAAAGGGAAAGAGAATGAGGGAAAGAGAGAGTGAAGGAGAGGGAGAGAGGGCATGCCATTACTGACATAAATTGTACAACAAATTGATGTTAACATGTCAGTAATGTCTTCATTGATCCCTAAGGGGAATATGAAAAAATCTTATGCTATCTGATATTTTTGCCACTTGGAAATATTCTACCAAAATTCTCAAAAGAACTCCCCTCTTTCAAACATTGAAGACCTTGGTCTGAATCTAGCATCAGGTCTGAAGAACAAGATTTTAGACACCAATATTATGCTATGAAATAAATCTACCATCTCATCTCCTTGCAGTTTATGCAACATTCATATTAAATTCCATGGACATAACTTTAAACTTATTTTTTAATAAAATAAATTTTTTAAAAATAAAATAAAAATTTAAATTTTATAATTTTTGTAATTTTATTTATATATAAGATTTATATATGTACACACATATACACAATAAAAGTAAATAAATATTTATATATAAGATGTAAAATAAGTAAGGATAAGTAAATGTCTTGTATTTTTTTTTAAAGATTTTTACTTATTTGACAGAGAGAGATCACAAGTAGGCAGAGAGGCAGACAGAGAGGGAGAGAGGGAAGCAGGCTCTTCACTGAGCAAAGAGCCCGATGCAAGACTCAATCCCAGGACTCTGGGATCATGACCTGGGCTGAAAGTAGAGGCTTAGCCCACTGAGCCACCCAGATGCCCAATATCTTATATTTTAGATCCTCAGGATAGTGACTTTTATTTTATAACTTCAGGATAAATAAACATTTTCTAAAGTTATTTTTTAATATTTCAGATATAACATTAGTTTCTGAAAACTTTGTCTGACACCATCATTTTTTATATTTGTATATTTCTTTAACATTTTACATAGAATATATAGACAGATAAAAATAATATTAACTAAAGGAAAAAGTATTTTAAAATGCTTCCTCAAGTACAAAGATCTGTTAAGGAGAGTAGAAGTCCATTTTACAGGTCAAGCCCCTCAAGAGATGTTTTGTATGTTGCCCAAGAACACAGAACTAATCAGAAACCTAATTTCCTGCCTCTAGTCTATGTGTTTATATTTTACTAAGATATACTTTCTAAAAGTTAATCACAGATTCTGTATTAAAGCCTTGACATATAAATGGTAATTCCTTGCTTCTCTTAGAAATTGTCTTCCTCCATTCTTCTTACATATGTCACTATAAGCATTCATTTATATGCTCATTGTTATCCAAATTTGAAACCAATTCTAACCTTGGGAAAGGTATATGTCAAGTTTCCTTAAAACTTTAGCTTGTTCTCAAGCTATCATTATTCACGCTTTCAGTTTCTTATCCAAAATCTTTTTCTAAATCCCAGTCTTTTCTGACTTAGGATTTTGGTAGAGTTCCTTATCTCAGTTGATTAATTATATTTAATCTGGATTCAGCTGATCTATTATATCCTTTCCTTGCCTTAGATGAATTTCTTGAAACTGAGCACTTGCTTGGCTTGACCTATATTATCGTTTTCTTCCCCCGCCCTCCCTTTTTTTTTCTTTTCTTTTTTTTTAGAGAGAGGGAGAGGTGGGTGGGCAGAGGGAGTGGGAGAAAGAATTTTAAATAGTCCCCATACCCTGCAAGGAACCCAACTGGAGCTCTATCTCATGACCATGGTATGATGACCTGAACCGAAATCAGGAGATGCTTAACTGACTGAGCCACCCAGGGGCCTCTATATTACTGTTTTTAATATTTGAACTTTCTCTTGACCAGATAAATTATTAATTTATATTTTCCTCATCTTGATGTAAATTCTTCAGATATGCCATATCATTCGTTTCATTATTATTATTATCAAATAAAATTCTAAGTAATATCTGGCTTTCCTCTGTGGCTAATCTATTTTCTTCTAATATTTTTATCACTTTTAACATGAAAGTGCAACACAGTCATCAGGTTTTTATAACAGTTGAAGGCAGCAAATTCTATATCTTGGCCTTCTTCCCTTATATCTGTACATTAAAACAATGCACTTAAAATAATTTTATGATATTATTTCATTCATACAATTCCAGGTGAAAACTCCCTTCATTTTATTCCCTTATAAAAGAATGAGTTACATAAATAAATTATTCATTGCTAAATATATAAATTATATGATAGATTGCCAATGGAAAAATTAATTTCTTCTCAAGAGCCTAGGTTAAATAATTTGATCATGTATATTCAAAGAACTAAAAATATACCTGTATAGAATGAAATAAAAATGAAATATTTACACTATTTCTTTGAATTCCTGTTATGTTACTTCACTATACTTATAAGTAGGCCAGTCAATTAGCATATTAAATTATATATTTATATAATTTTTCAAGTCAGCAAGATTAAATAACTCTCTCATATGCTAATATATTCAAAATGAATCTTTTATTCTCCTGAAACTTTAATATATGTCAAATTATTTCAGCATGTTTTTGTAATTCGGTGTGGATAAATTGATAAAATGAATAAATGAGTTGAAGATGTCAAACCCAAGGATGACACAGAAAAAAACATTTTTTAAAAAGTTGTGATTTAATTAAATTTTCATTCAGTACAATACTTATGATAACATGTTTATTGCTCATTCCATGTCCTGCTGTGCAATGAGACACCAGAGACAGTAAATATGGAATTAAATGCCAATAGGTTGCAGCTTTGTAAACACATAAAACGCAAAATGGCATAAAAGCTCTTGAGTCCTGCTGATTCCTAATTGTCGTCTGTGGCATGCTTTATTCTACATTGCTTTCAAGTAGCTGATATTACATTAAGCCCTAAATACCTTGTACCTAAGAAAAACTACTTTTTTTTTTAAATTTGAGATTCTTAGAAATTGTGATTTTTTTACACATAGTTAATAAAATTTATGCCCAATAATTACTTTCAAATGCCAAATTTTAATAGAAAGCCCTTCATATGGATTGGAAATGGTAGGAAAAAATGCACTAGCAAATCACTATTACTTTCTTAAAGCACTTCCATTTTTTATTAGCAACTGTTTTTTAAAAATCAAAAAGTTCCATCATTTCTATAAATTATAGTTCTCTTATGTTCACTTTGTTTAGCCTCATTATTAATCAGGCAAGATATATGCTGGTTTTTTAAAAAATATATTTTTTGACATGAAGTTAAATAAAAACTCAAGTGCTTTTATGACTTTATTTATTTATTTTTTTCTCTTGAGAAATACAAACACCGTTGGGGCTACAGATAAACTGGCTCTCACGGTAAATAGTCATTACTGAGGTTCCAGAGGAAAAAAATATGCTTAATTTGAATAAAACAAACTAAATCCTATCAAGATATAATATTCTAAACTCCATTCCACATTCCTTTCAAGAAAGGAACTTTGTCTCTGAACTTTTTAGCTATGAATCCATAAATATTTAGAGTAGTTCAAGTTTGCATTTGCTGTGCTCTCCATTTCTCTGAAATGATAGCAACTTTTTCTCCCCACTGTATAGCAGATCATTTCCCTGGGTATGTCTCTATGCATTGGGTCTTCTTCAGTAACCTCTCAAGCGTGCCCTGTTGTTGGGGCGCCAGGGTGGCTCAGTGGGTTGAGTCTCTGCCTCAGGCTCAGGTCATGATCTCAGGGTCCTGGGATCCAGCCCTGCATTGGGCTTTCCGCTCAGCAGGGAGCCTGCTTCCCCCTCTCTCTCTGCCTGCCTCTCTGCTAACTTGCGATCTCTGTCAAATAAATAAATAAAGTCTTAAAAAAAAAAAAAAAGGAAAGAAAGAAAAAGAGTACCCTGTTGTAGGAGGACAGCTTGCTACACCTCTTGCAAACATAATAAAAGAGGCAGCATGATGGAGAGGATAGCACATGGACATTCTGAGATATTAAAATCTGACGGAAGGTTGGCTTCTCCAACTACCCTTTCATTTCTATTTAAGTGTTATTAAGATATAAGTCACATACCGTAGTTCATCCATTTAAAGTGTACAATTTAAAGTGTTTTTACAAATTAGAACAACATAACAGTCAACTTTAAAACATCTTCCCTTGCCCCCCACAAAAAAAAAAAAAACAAACCTCCTTCCCGTTAGCAGTTACTCTCCATTCCCCGCTCCAACACTTTTAGCCTTCCACAGCTACTAATCAACTTTTGCATACATTGGTTTTGAGGAAGTCATTTTTAACTTCATGAAGATAAAAACAGAAGAGAGCTTTTCAGTTGTTATTTACAAATAAGACAAGTTCTTCCCTTTTCTTTCATGCACCATTCTTATTTAAAAATAACCTGTAAATATCTTATTTCATCATACGTAGTATGAAGGTGTCAGGACTACAGCAATTCATCCCGCTTCTTATCTGTAATATTGGAGTGCAGAAAGGGAGAAGTGGCTAATGACTGTCTTACTGATTTAATGGAAATGGGCTAATTCAGACCTCGAGTGAATACTTTTTTAGCAATAGACTTTTTAAGGAAGATTTAAAAATCAGAAGTTTAACAATATTTTTGCTTCCTCTCAATTCTATGGAAAAGTACTAACAAAAGTGATCTTACTGGATGTAAAATTTAAACTTGAACAGTTTTCATTCTACCAGATTTCTGTGCCTTTGACCATTTTCTTCTCTTGTATTTCAATGCACAGAAAGACATGCTGGTTAGCCTGTTTATTTTAGGTGGGTGGATGACACACATCTATCAAAGTAATAAAGGTTTGTTTAAAAAAAAAAATAGACCAGGCGCCTGGGTGGCTCAGTTGGTTAAGCAACTGCCTTCAGCTCAGGTCATGATCCCGGAGTCCCAGCATCGAGTCCCGAATCAGGCTCCCAGCTCCACCGGGAGTCTGCTTCTCCCTCTGACCTTCTCCCCTCTCATGCTCTCTCTCACTCTCTCTCTCTCTCTGAAATAAATAAATAAAATCTTTAAAAAAAAATAGACCTATAATTTTTATATCCTGCTAGAGCTGCCTCATTGAAGCCACCACTTAAAGTTGATGTTGCTTCATTTGAAAAAGAAGTAGGAGTTGACTTTGTCAATTCAGGAAGTTCCAAGTTAACTGGGATTTCAGGTAACATATCATTGGACATGGGCATAGAGCACAATCCTTTTAAAGGTATCTTTTCTTCCTTCTTTACAGACTAACCTAGCTCGTATGAACTCATCTCTTTCTTGCAAAACGCTGAAAAAAGTTGCCAGTAAATTACAATAGACTGAATATTTCCTGTAATTTTTCTTGGTATTACAGTATCACAAAATGGTTGCATTCTTCACTCCAAAGTTCAACGGGTAACAGTTTAACCAAATATTTTACTGCCTTATAACAAGAGTTGCCACATTATAACATGAGTCATCCACTTTTCAGCCTAAGATATTTTGAGTTTTTATTATTTGCTCTCCAATCACCCTAAGAAGGCAGGAAATACTTTTTTTTTTTTATTCTGCCACTTATAGTACTTAAAAATGATTGAGATTTAAGGTGGAGGAAGATCAAAAGTTTATTTCTAACATGTTCATTCTGAGATAATATGAGACTTCTAACATTTGCAATGTCATAAAGGCAACTGGATATATGAGCTTAAAATAAAGAAGAGAAAGCATAAGCCAAAATGAAAATTTTGAGTCATCAGCATTTAAAAATATGGAGCTTAAAGCCTCTAAGAGATCAACAGACTAAACTTTGGATAAGTTTTAAAATAAGAAACATTGGATAACAGAACATAATCAAAATTATATGGCAGTCTACAAAAAAAATTAAAAAAAAACTCTTCAAAAAAATAAATAAATAAAAATAAAAAGAATCCAAGAAAGTTAAGGGGATGGGAAAACTATGCCTAGAGTACAGTGAATGCTTTGGGCACATAACTCTCAATAATTGTAGAATGAAAAAGAATAAAAACAACCAAAATATGATGGCTTATTTGAGCCACATAATTAACATTCTTATTCTAATGAAAGTATTTAGAATTCTGGCTCTAACAATTAGAGAATATACATTTTTCAGGGATTCATGAAACACATTTGACCATGGAAAAGTCTTCAAAATATTTTAAAAATCTCAATATCATATAGACCCTTTGATCTCATGCAAATAAATACGAAAAAAAAGTGATATTCAGGTTTTTTATGGTTATTTTCTTAGGCAATAGGAGATCTATCTTAAACTCATTTATGAAAGAAATCCCAGACCATTAATTCCCCCATTCCATAAATCTCATATCCTAAACATTGTATATATGAAAAGAAAAAACATAAAGCACAGCTTCTTGTTATTTATATCATATACAAATTATAATCAGCAAATATTAGTCACAGTTTTCTTATTAAAGTATTATATATCTATTTAATTTCTAAAAAGCTCTTCCCGCATTTTTTACCCTGTAATGCTATCTGCTTTTATTACATTTAAGTGACATGTACAAGAAGTCAATGCAGGAAAGGAGGACTTTTACCAAGTATACTTTACACATAGAAAACCACACACATTTCTTCAAGTATAATAGCAGTGGAATGAAAAAAAAAATCATTTTTGGCCTTGAAGGAGTGATTGTGTGACCTAGAAAAAATAAGTACAAGCACACTTATAAAAATAGGTTCAAATGGTATTTTCCCCCAGTCAGTTCATTTACTTTAGCAAGGGCATTAGTATCACTGTTCTCTCTAGAACTTGGAAATAAATCATGTATAAGTATTGTACTAGGTTTGTAGTAATCTTTGTTGTTTTCTGAGAAAAATATTTACCTAACTTAATTATTTGAAATTTTAATTATGTTATTCTTATCCTTATTATTTCACTATTTCATACTCAATCCATTCTAAGAAAATAGATTGATAGCAAATGTTTAACAAATATGAACATTTTCTCTAGACTTATATATAAAGTATTTTTTGAAAGGAGCATAAGAGTCTGAAATTTATCAGAAGAACAAAAATTTGAAATACATATAGTCATTGTGAAACAGGTGCCAAATGAGTTAACACAGTACCTGTTAATTGAAATTCAGAGTGGACATTTGCATAGAAAATTCAGACCTAGATAAATGGATCACACCTGGTCAGTTTTAACTATTTTTAAATCCTCATGTAATTACTGAGGGATAATATAGTTTAAGGTAGATTTCAGTGAAAGGCTTAAAGTATTTAAAGTGGGAGGAATAGTATGGATGAAGGCAAGATCAGAAAATAATGGACAGACCACCTATGAGAGAAATTGTCTTTTAAGTGCCATATGTGCAATTAATAATGGCTTGACTTTAGTGTCATGTACAGAAATATAGTGAGGTAAAGGCATGGTAGGAGAAGAGGATGACATAGGGTATAGGTTATAGTCAAATTTAGAAGGTTCTGCAGGCTTAGCTTAGAGATGTAAAAAATAGTGTCCTATAATCAACAAGTTGCCTTGGAAAGTTGGTGAGGGGAAGGGAGGCCGTGATAGACAGTAATTGTGATGTGAGGACTAAAAGGGTGATAACCAGGATTCAAGAGACAGGAAATCTAATGAAGGAACTTTGAGATAGCTTTGCCATGAGTGTCTAAAATAATTGTTTGGGGGCACCTGGTTGGTTCAGTCAGTTAAGTGCCTGATACTTGATTTCAGCTCAAGTCAAGATCTTAGGGCCCTCAGGGTTGAGAGATTGAGCTCCAAGTCAGGCTTCATGATCATCGAGGAGTCTGCTTCCATTTCTCACTGTCCCACTCCCTCTGCCCTTCTCTCCAACCCTAGCATGTTCTCTCTCTCTTTAAAATAAATAAAAAACTTTTTTTATTTTGAGTAACCAATAGAAGTTTATTAAGTGAAGATACAGAAAAATCTCTCAGGAGTGAAAGGGGTCCCAATAAAGTTGCCACTGAGGGCCTTTAGGGTTGAATCTTTTACAAAAAGCTAAGGAGGAACTTTAAATCCTTTTAACATTTCTATTGATATCCCTATTGAGCAAAGACTAGTGATAACATCTTCAATGGCTTACTTCATTTTTGGGTCTGGTATTTTTTCATTGGTCACAGGTGATTATCATAAAAAGACACTTACCCCATGTGCCTAGGGCAGGGTGGTCAGATTTGTACTCTTAGCTCTGGTTTCCTCATACCTCCATGTTTTGGGGATTTCTGTGAGCCTGATCACAAAGCCCCCTATCTGCCTCTCCCTTCTTAGCCCCACCTATCCCTTACTCATTCTCCCCTGAAATAGTAACCCTAACTGCCCTTAGGGAATGGAACTATGACTGCTCTGGCTGCTTCCAGCTGAGAAGGGATGGCATGAGAGTATCACAGTCAGAGTACACCCAGGGGTCCGTCAAGGGGTCCATGGTGTGGCTCCAGAGAGGTGTTGGAAAGCATGAAATGACACAGGCATTGATAAAGACAGAAAAACAAAGACAAACAATTATTTCTACCAGCAAAATGGTATCTCTGAAATACTGACCCCAGTCTCTGAACCAATCAAATAATTGAGGGGAGACCCTGATTTTATCCAGTTGGGTCCCAATGTCATTCATTAATTGTGAGACCTTGTACGAATTGTCAGTTATATTAAAAACAGCACATGTGGGGGGAGTCAAGATGGCGGAGAAGTAGGAGGCTGAGACGACATCAGGCAGCAGGAGATCAGCTAGATAGCCTATCAAACCATTCCGAACACCTACAAATCCAACAGGAGATCGAAGAGAAGAAAAACAACAATTCTAGGAACAGAAAATCGACCACGTTCTGAAAGGTAGGACCAGCGGAGAAGTGAATCCAACGCGACGGGAAGAGAGACCCCAGGGGGAGGGGCCGGCTCCCGGCAAGCGGCAGAGCACAAAATCAGAACTTTTAAAAGTTGGCTCCACGGAGGGACATCACTCCCGAGGCTAAACTGGGGTGAAGACCTCACGGGGACAACGTGGACTCAGGTCCCGCAGGGTCACAGAAGGATCGGGGGTGTCTGAGTGTCGCAGAGCTCACAGGTATTAGAGCGGGGAAGCCGGCTGCGGAGACAGAGCCGAGGTTTCCTAGTGGTCTGTGACACGGACCTGTGCTCTGTGGCACTGGCCGGTGCTCTGTGCGAGGGGTCCCCACAAGATCCGGGGAGACTCCGACCCGGGAGAGCTCAGGGATCTACGGGGTTCGGAGACTCCAGGTGGGACTCTGCCAGAGACAGAGACGCTTGGTCACAGGCTGGGTGAGCTCGGAGCACTCCCAGAAGCCAGTGAGACGGGACTGCTTACGCATGATTTTCTCTGAGCACGGTCTGCGGGCGCGCGCCGTCTGCGGGCGGGCGCGCGCAGTCTCCCGCGCAAACGTGGGCTAGGGAGACGGGAGGGATTAAACGCTTTTCTATGAAGGCGCACTGAAGACTGGGGCCCCTAGCTCTCGGCTCCTCTGAACCTGAGATTGGGAGGCCGCCATTGTCATTCCCGTCCTCCGGAACTCTACAGAAAGCGTTCAGGGAACAAAAGCTCCTGAAAGCAAACCTGAGAGGATTACTTAGCCCGGCCCCTGGTAAGGGCGGTGCAACTCCGCCTGGGGCAAAGACACCTGAGAATCACTACAACAGGCCCCTCCCCCAGAAGATCAAAGAAATCCAGCCAAGACCAGGTTCACTTAACAAGGAGAACAGCAGATTCTTATCTGGACAAAATGAGAAGGCGGAAAAACTCACCACAAAAAAAAGAGCAGGAGACAGGACCGAAGGCTAGGGACATAATCAATACAGACATTGGTAATATGTCAGATCTGGAATTCAGGATGACGATTCTCAAGGTTCTAGCCGGGCTCGAAAAAGGCATGGAAGATATTAGAGAAACCCTGTCAGGAGAAATAAAAACCCTTTCTGGAGAAATAAAAGAACTAAGGTCTAATCAAGTTGAAATAAAAAAAAGCTATTAATGAGGTGCAATCAAAAATGGAGGCTCTTACTGCTAGGATAAATGAGGCAGAAGACAGAATTAGTGATATAGAAGACCAAATGACAGGGAATAAAGAAGCTGACCAAAAGAGAGACAAACAACTACTGGACCACGAGGGGAGAATTCGAGAGATAAGTGATGCCATAAGACGAAACAACATTAGAATAATTGGGATTCCAGGAGAAGAAGAAAGAGAAATAGGAGCAGAAGGTATACTGGAGAGGATTATTGTAGAGAATTTCCCTAATATAGCAAGGGGAACAAGCATCAAAATCCAGGAGGTGCAGAGAACACCTCTCAAAATCAGTAGGAACCGACCCACACCCCGCCATCTAATAGTAAAATTTACAAGTCTTAGCGACAAAGAGAAAATCCTGAAAGCAGCATGGGACAAGAAGTCTGTAATGTACAATGGTAAAAATATTAGATTGGCAGGAGACTTATCCACAGAGACCTGGCAGGCCAGAAAGAACTGGCATGATATATTCAGAGCACTAAACGAGAAAAACATGCAGCCAAGAATACTTTATCCAGCTAGGTTATCATTGAAAATAGAAGGAGAGAT
>ML109249.1:0-25723 GCA_003697995.1 Taxidea taxus jeffersonii
TAGAAATTACATTATTTCAAGATTATTTTTGCTCATTTTTATTTTAGTGACATTTTAATTAAAATAGCATTGACTATTTGGAAACTTCCACTGTAAACAACTGATCAAAATCTGCTGCCCTTTGGGCTATGGACGGAATATTTGTATACTTGCAAATTTCATATGTTGAAACCTAACCCCCAGGTGATGGTATGAGGAAGTGGGGTCTTTGGCAGGTGATTAAATCATTAAGATAGAATCCTAATAAATGGGATTAGTGTCCTCATATGAGAAGCCCAAGAGAGCTTCCTTACCCCTTTCATCATGTGAGGTTACTGGGCAAAGGAGACCAGTAGACCAACTAGGAAGCAGGTTGTCATCAGATACCAAATATGTTGTCTCCTTGATTTGGGACTTCTCAGATTCCAGAACTCTGAGGAATACATTTCCATTGTTTATAAGCCACCTTGTCCATGGCATCCTCTTATAGCAGCCCAAGGAGACTTAGAATTCTAGTTTAAAAATGCAGCTTGTTTTCCACTTTCTAGCAATTCTTTATAAAGCCTGTAATCACTGGGCCACATGAGACTGACAGCTTTCCACAATTACTCATTCCACTTCTTCTTTGTAGTTGGGCATGGAGTTATGATGTTGAAGACTTTATTTCTAAGTCTCTTTGTAGTTTGATGTGGCCATGCTACTAATTATAACAAAGGAAATGAAAATGACAGTGATGTATATATTCTCAGAATGTACATCTCTAAGTATATTGTTTGCCTTCTACTTCTTTCCTTTCCCTTTTCTGACAGGTGTATAAACAGGACAGTGAGGGGGCGTCTGGGGGGCTCAGAGGGTTAAAGCCTCTGCCTTTGGCTCAGGTCATGATCTCAGCGTCCTGGGATCGAGCCCCGAATCGGGCTCTCTGCTCTGCAGGAAACCTGCTTCCTCCTCTCTCTCTGCCTGCCTCTCTGCCTACTTGTGATCTCTCTCTGTCAAATAAATAAATAAAAATCTTTAAAACAAACAAACAAACAAAGAAACAGGACAGTGAGGGCAGCATCACCAGTGCACGTGTGGTTTGGAAGCATCTACCTTAACTAAACGCCACTACAATGTATTATGTAAGAGACCAATAAATATAATTCTATTATATTTGTGCTGCGTCTTTGTAGGTTATGTTCTTTACAACAAAACAATAGCTCACTAAATAACAAGTTATATAAACATTTGTTGAATTATGTACCTGGATATTATGTGAAACAAATGAAACTGACCTCTTGAGAATTCAGAAGTGTATGCCAACACTGGAAATAATTTTTAGTCAAATTTATTGCTTTGTGGTTCCCCCCCCCCCAAGAGAAAATAAAATAGAAAATTCAGAATGGAAATCTCATACCTGCTGGAAAGTTAATGTAGATCACTGCTTCAGACAATTTCTTAAACAAAAAGACATGGTTTCAAATTAGAGGGTGGCGGGGCGCTTGGGTGGCTCAGTGGGTTAAAGCCTCTGCCTTCGGCTCAGGTCATGATCCCAGAGTCCTGGGATCAAGCCCCACATCAGGCTCTCTGCTCCATGGGGAGCCTGCTTCCCCCTCTCTCTCTTCCTGCCTCCCTGCCTACTTGTGATCTCTGTCTGTCAAATAAATAAATAAAATCTTTAAAAAAATATGAATCAGGGAAAAGCAAGAGGTGGTAATTAATTAAATAGGGAGTGGTAGTAAAGTGCCACTGTGAAAAAGGTCAATATTATTCTCAAATGTACATACAGAATAACTTCTTATAAAGCAGACAAGTTAATATTTGAGAAAACAGCCTTGTTCCAAGGACATCTAAACCTCACTGCGATGCATTATCCTTTTATTTAAGAGGATAAAATAAATTTAAGAAGATGAAAATAATTCTGGGCTTAAGAAAACATATTTCCTATATTCACAGTGGACCTACAGTAGTTATTATCCTCGAATTAATTAAGTATATTTCCCCTTCCTTAAATTAATCCTTGTTTTATTGTCTGTATAAATATTGAGTCAGTTACACCCTGATTTTTAAGGAAAAAATATCATTTAATTTACATGTGACATCCAAATGATATATTTGATGTTCACTATGTAACTGAATTGCTGTGATCAAATATTTGAATTAAGAATAAAAACAATTTTAATATACTATACAAAGGAAAAATAATAGCATTACATGGAAATTATTTTAAATGCTTATTCCAAAATCAAACATGAGTATTTTTAGAATAATTTTAATTAAAGCCTAATTTAGGACTCAGAATTCAGAGGATTCTTTATAATGTGACATGATATGTAAGTTGGGGATGGAGATAATTGGCTAATAATTTAAAAATTAGCCATCTACCTGACTGTTCCTCCTCCCTCCCCTTCACCCCACACATGGCACAGAAAGAAGGCACCCTTCATCTGTATCAATTAGGTTTTACCAATGATAATGGTTTTTATTTGAAATAAACACTTGTTTAATTGATCTTATGTGAAAATACAGGTAAGAAAATTCTCCCCAACCTGTTTACTCAGTCCTTCTGCTAGGAATCTGAACAGGAAAACTTCCAACCACTTATGCCAGGTTAGAAGCCCTGTTAAAATATACGTCTCTCAGGGAACCTGGGTGGGTGGCTCAGTTGGTTAGGCAACTGATTTGATTTCTGCTAAGGTTATGATCTCAGGGTCATGGGATTGAGCCCCGCATGGGGCTCGTCACTCAGTGGGGAGCCTGCTTGAGATTCTCTCTCTTGCTTCTTCTGCCCTTGCCCCCCCTTAAAAAAAAGTTCTACTCAGCTGGTGACCCCATCCAGTAATATTTCTCATGTTTTACAAACAATAAATACTCCATCCTTGTGAAGGTAGATGTATTCGCCAAACTCAAACTCAAATTTCTCTCAGAAAGTCATGAGGTTTTGCCAAAACTTCTGAGGCAGAAGCACAGGTGGCTTCATGTCACACCTATTCTGATGGAGTTGCCTTATCCTTCCTGGATACCCTTTCCTCGTGCTGCTGCCATCCATGCCTCAAAGTAAGTGGCAACCACTTCAACAGTGCTTTTCATTCACTTCCCCACTGAAAAATACTACTCTCCACAGCACTAGAACACTCCGTTGTCTTTGTCTTCTTACCAAGAGTGAACTGGTCGCATCCAGTGTTTATGTAGGGAAAAGTAAAGCAGGCAGAGTAGAGAAGATCAAGATGTGGGCCACATGGTACAGACAGAGGTTTGGTAGAACATCAGAGAAAACTGGGAGAGTTCTGTACCTTCTAATATTTATTTCCATTTACCTTATCAGAAAATTTAAAACATATTTAGTGGTGGGAGGAAAACACAGAACCCATAATGAGATTTGGTGCAGTGTACTCCTCCCAACCACCCCACCCTCCGAAGGGCCCAGGGCTAGAAAATGCATTCTTTCCACTGCCTAACTGAGGAGATCTTTATCTAATACTCCCCTCCTTTCTTTTAACTAAGTATTCACAGACTAAATACTTCTGGGGTTTTGTTTCTTTTCTTTAGGTACATATTTGGTAATGTTTAAAATATGACGTTAGTTTTGAATGAAATCTCAGAGGACACAAATATGAACCCCAGCATCACTTCAGTCTTTCCTGGCAGTTTTTCTGTGCACTAATTTGCTTTCCTGGGAGGTTTCTGTCAGATAGACCATGCATATATTTCCAGACTCAGCAAAATGCCAATCAAAAATGAAACAAAACAAAACAAAAAAACCAAAACCAAAATAAACAAACAAAAAAACTTCAGCAACAAACAAACAAAAAAACAAAAACATTTTCCTCCAGGTTGTTTTAGATGCTTGACACTTACTTCCACAGAATAGCATGCTTACCTCTATCATAACAGTCCTTCCTAGGGCTTGCAATGGTCACTGTTCTCACTCTGTTGTAAAACTTTACTGAATTGCAGCTTTCTTTCATTTTTGTAATCTCAGGAAACTAGTACAGGTGTGTGGCACCTCTGTGTCCTCAACAGTTACTTACTGAACAATCAAATGAACTACTTACTTTACACATATTAAATTGCAGCTCCTATGGATTAAGGGACATGCTATTAAATTACTCGCAAACTGAAGACATGGCTTCTGCCTGTTAGGCCAAATCGCTCATCATTTTGAATTATGTCCACTGAGAATCAGTTGCTTTCTCCTTCAACTTCTCTGTGTCATACCAAATTCTATTTATAACTATGCATATTTTGACCAAGAAAAACCTTAGCTAGGGAAGTTAAGTGCATAAAGAGAAACTGCTTAAGAAAACCTTTACTTTTGTTTTATCACTCTGTGATTTTCTACAGCAACTGTTTATAAGTCTTCCCTAACTTGGTGTCACATCTGTAGGAAACTGTAGGGGCAAAAAAAACAAGTGCAAAATATGTTTCTCAGTTTGGTGAACAGCAGGCTGATTAGACAGTGCTGAGGCGCACATTGGCTCTGTCACAGCAAACTCGTGAAATGTCTTGACAGAATTATTGGTGCAAAGGTCTTAAAGAATTAAACACCTGCCAGGGCGCCTGGGTAGCTCAGTGGGTTAAAGCCTCTGCCTTCAGCTCAGGTCACGGTCCTGGGGTCCTGGGATGGAGCTCCACATCGGGCTCCCTGCTCACCAGGGATCCTGCTTCCTCTTCTCTCTCTCTGCCTGCCTCTCTGCTTACTTGTGATCTTTGTCTGTCAAATAAATAAATAAATAAAATCTTTGAAAAAAAAAAGAATTAAACACCTGCCAATTTCTCACTCTTTCTCTTTATGATTCATAAGAAGATTACAGATTATAGAACTTAAAGAGGTTTGCTTTTTTCTCCTAAGATTCCTTTTTTTCCCAAGGTGGACTAATGGATTTTGTTATATTCATCCAGTCAGAACAATCAATCATCTTTTCTACTGAAGCAGTTATCTTCAGCATGGAATGAATTTTATGACAAAAAAATAAATAAATATTGAGATCCTTTAGAAGAATCCCTCCTTTAGATATATGGCAACTGAAGCTCAAGGAATGTAAGCCATATGCTCATGATCATACTAATTCATTACTTCCTGACTTGAAACTTAAATTTATTTTCATTATATTAGCTTCTTTCATTTCATAAAAATAAAATTGTCATACTCTTTAAGGATTTTATTAAAAAAATATAAAACTTAGATAACATTGTGTTTGCTTGATGTTAATATGAAAATGAGAAATAAATGTATCAGTGGTTCTTAAACTAGGATAAACCACACATTTCTTGAAGTTTGATATTATTCAAAAATGTGAAAAAGAAAATAGGTGGAGTTCATTTTATCTTTCTATCTCATGATGATTTCTACTTTCGTTATGTAGTTAATTACGATCCATTTGTAGTTTTCAAGTTTGACCTTCCCACACACAAAGTAAAGTTTTATTTTGTTGGTTGTTTTACGTATAGCATTCTTCCATGTAACCTGGAAATTATAGGAGATCTTGGGGGTTTGGTTTCACACCAGATCGAATATCACAATAAACCAAGTCAAATATTTTTAGGCAAACAGGCTTGAGCAGTGAAAACTGAAAAAGGGCCCACAGCAGCCACCAGGCTGAATGCAAACAGATTCATTACAACATACCTCAAAATATCCAAAGGCCCTAGCTGATCAATAGGGCTACTTGCAACCAGGCACAGATACCAAAAAAAAAAAGGAAAATTCCATATGCTCTCATTTCTCTTCCCTCTTCCCCATAACTATGGCTCCCCAACACAGTCTCCTGACAGTCTCCCCTTTGCTGCCCTGACTGTTGCTCCCTTGCCGTGTATTCAGTAAAATTCTATCTCCTCTGTTCTGCCTTGGGTGAATTCTTTCACCTTCCATGTCCCCAGCTTGCACCTGACAAGGTTTCCCCACATAATGCATTTTTTTTGTTCCCCAGTGCATATAAGATGCTATATTTACACTCTACTGTAGTCTATTAAGCGTGCAATAGCATTTTCACTAAAGAAACAATATGTATTCCTTAATTATGAAATACTTTATTGTTAAAAAATGCCAACCATAATCTCAGCTTTTAGCGAGTCATAATCATGGATTACAAATCACCAAAACAAATATAATAGTAATGAAACATCTGAAATATTGTGAAGATCACTAAAATGTGACACGGAGATATGAAATGAGCAAATGGTGTTGGAAAAATGGTGTTGATTGACTAGTTTGATGCAGGGATGCTAGAAATGTTCAGTTTATAAAAGATTCAGTATCTGGAAAGCAAAGCAAAGTGAAGCAAAATAAAATGAGGTATACCTGGACTTTCCTTTTTTCTAAGATAGCAAACTCCATTCATGTCAGATTGAATGTGCTGATTCAAATGTAGAATTCATTTTTTTTTTTTTAAGATTTAATTTATTTATTTGACAGAAAGATCACAGGCAGGCAGAGAGGCAGGCAGAGAGAGAGAGAGAGATGGGGAAGCAGGCTCCCCGCTGAGCAGAGAGCCCGACCCAGGGTTCGATCCCAAGACCCTGGGAACATGACCTGAGCCGAAACAGAGGCTTTAGCCCACTGAGCCACCCAGGCGCCACCAAATGTAGAATTCTATGGAGAGGTTGAACTTAAAAAAAACTTCTGTGTAGAAGTTTATCATATAATGTATACTCTGTAGCCTTTTGATGGTGCGCTGGAGGAGAATGAGGCACAAACAAGTTAGCTTTAAGAGAATGGGAGGGAGTAGGGGATGACAGTAGAAAAGACTGTCGCCCCAAACAACTTTTTAGTTTTATATTTATTAGAAAGTGAGAAACAACCAACAAAGAAGTTGGAGTAGATTACATATTGACCATGAGTCTTATAGATACATAAGAAAAAAGGCAAAATATGTCTGGTTATGTAGTACATGACCTATAGTGAGCAAGCCCAAATGAAAGGATTGTCTGACTAACTACTGAGGCTCTCCAGGGAAGGGGAGATAATGGAAAAATGAAGCAGGTGGTGCTCCATTCTGAGCAGTCCAGGCATTCCCAACTGCTCAGTTTCAAGGACATCAATCATCTTTTCCCCCAGAGGCCTGTTGCCATTACATGTTTTTCTTAAGGCTATATCTAAGCATGCTTGGTAACTAGCATAATTTCTCATAGATTGTGTTTTATTATATTTTTTACGATTTTTTTTTTTATTTATTTATTTGACAGACAAAGATCACAAGTAGGCAGAGAAGCAGGCAGAGAGAGAGGGGGAGCCAGGCTTCCCTGCCAAGCAGAGAGCCTGATGCGGGGCTTGATCCCAGGACCCTGGGATCATGACCTGAATGGAAAGAAGAGGCTTTAACCCATTGAGCCACCCAGGCGCCCCTCATAGGTTGTATTTTAAACAGTACATTGTTCTAAGGAATGGTTACAATATTCTGTTTTGTATAATTTCGGGAGTGAATTAATTTGTTAGGGCTGCCCTAAAAAAGTATTACAGACTGGGTTGGTGACTTAAACAATATATATTTATTTTCTCATAGTTCTAGAGACTAGAAGTCAGAGATCAAGATTTGGTTTCTTCTGAGGCTGTCCTTTTCATTGGCTGGCAGATGACTTCCTTCTTGTCTGTCCTTACATGGTCTCTTTGTGTGCCCCATCCCTAGTATCTTTTTGTGTGTAAACTTTTTTATAAGGACACCAGCAAGTTTGGATTAGGGCCTACTCTGAGGCCTCATTTTATATAATCACCTCTTCCAGTGCCCTGTTTCTCATTACAATAAGACTCTGAGGTATTGGGGGGCATTAGATCTTCAACATATACATTTTGCAGGGAACACAGTTCAGCCCTAACAGCCAGTAAATATTTCAAACATATTAAGGAATAGGTTCTGCGGTGTGATGAAGCACTGACACTGTGGAAAGCTCTCAAGTTTAAGAGTTAATAGTTCTGAGTATTAGACCTATCCCTGTCTACTCTTGTACAAGTCAAAAATCTTTCTATGCTTTGATAATCTCAATAGTGAAATGAAAAGGTGGGACCAAAAGACTCTTAAGGTCCTTCTCACTAAAGTTCAATGATCCATGAAATTTTTAAATATGTAAAAATTCATTTTGATTTCATACTACTTCTGATATTTTCCATAATACAAAATAATGAAGTTCCAATTTCACAAGGTTCTTAGGCTATCTTTTAAAATAAGAATATAAGTCTTTCCACTTTGTTGCCTTCAAAGTTTTGCTATCAGGACTGTGTTAAAAATGCAAAATGAATTTTTAACGGAGCATTGACACTTGCATTGTTAATGTGCCTTCAGGCATGTAATTAGCTGAGAAGTTTAATCTTTTATATTCCAAAGTTTGATCAGAATGCATAAGTTCAGAAAAGCTATAAAGTATTGACCAGCATCTTCGATAAAAAAAAAAGTTTTAAACAAGCACTTGAAATTTCTTTCTGTGAGTGCTAATTCTCCTTGTTGCTTCTCAATAACTATATTAAATAAAATAAGATGATTATTTTTCCCTTATGAATATCAACCAAAAACAAAATATCTATTATTTTTCACTTTTTGAGACATTTATTTTGCTTGGGGATATTTGAAAAGGGTCATGTGTAACTTTCTCATAAATGAATAAAGATGGATGTTTCATCTTTAACAAAGCTTATCATCCATTAAGAAAAAAAAGTGTGCTAGGTGAATATATTAGATAAAATTATAGTATAGCTATTTAAATAAATTTAATGTATTTCCCACTGACTTATGTTGTGTAAAGAGTAACACACACTTACTTCTGTAACATTCAATTTCATATAAAAGGGTAAGAGTTGTTTCTTATATAAGACTAGAAGACATTAAGATTGCACTGGAAACTGGTGATTCAGTTGAGTAAAGACCAGAAAAAGGAATCTTGCATAAGAATTGAAAACATATCTGAATTGGAGATAATTAGAGATATTAACCACATCAGTCTGGAGGTAATTCTCTTTCATTTGAAGAACTTATGCATAGGTATACACTCTAATTGTTCAAAAGCTTTCTCTCTAATTACTTTTATATCAACTCTTTGTTCAACAGAGAGTAGGTGGTAAGTAAATCTTGTTAATTAAAAGTTGCGCTGGCCTAAGAGGAAGATCAGATTTATATGGTGTTTCTGCTTTAGGGAAAATGTGAGATTAGTTCTGCTGTGATTATGCTGTGATTATGTAGTATTCAGTTAAGAGAGGTTAAAGTTTGGAATAAGAATAATGCAGACCATTACAGCAAGAAGATATAATATTATCGCAGTATAAAATAAACTTTAGTGGTAGGGGAAGTATTTAAAAAAAACTATTTTAAGAAAAGGCCACTCCTAAGGCTGAGATAATCCTGATCTCAGTATTTTAAAAATATAATGGAAGTTGATTTGCAACCCATTCTCTTCAGAAAACAGCTATTCACAGATTAATGAGATAATACAGTTACTTTACAAAGAATTCTTTTGGATCTAGTTGGAAACAGAAACAGAAATATGAAAGAACAAAGGTGATCTGTCCTATTTCTGTGCTCCCATAATATTGGATACATTTTATTGGGATGGTGGAGTACTCATTACATTCTACTTTAGAGTTATCTATTGTATAGTCATTTCATTCGCTACTTTATCATCTTTTGAGTTATAACTTTTCTCAGTTGTATTTTATTGCCCACAACACGATTGATTCTTTCAAAAAATATTTATCAAATCTTTGCTATGTGATCATTACATTGTTATGTACACTTTATAATTGAGTGGAAATACACTGTTTCTTCTGTCTTGTGTTCCATGGGGATGTGCATGTGTGTGTACACGCGTGCGCGCGCACACACACACACACACACAGTATACATGACCAATGTCTAATGTATTTAAGAGGAGCAGGAGTATCGGGGAATGTGTATGGGGATAACCTGTGGAAGTCAGATAAGGGTATCCAGCTGCAGAGTGCTTCATATAAGATTAGAAAGATGGATAGGATTTTATGTCGTGGACAATAGAGGACAAAAATTTGCAAAACATGGCATTTGTAAGAATCACCTATATTTGGGAATTACAGGGAGTTTAATATTATAAAGGAGCCTCAAGTTAGAGTAACAGGATATATACTTCAGGTGGTGATCTATGTATGGCAGAATGAAAGTCAGAAAGGAAGAAGGAGATGAAGAAAAGAAAGATAGAGGAGATGCCCTTGATCAATAGGAAAGAGAACAGATCATAGAAGGATCTTCTATCATGGTACAGTGTTTGCATTTTATAATGTTGAGAAGAAAGACATGTTGAAGAAATTTAGTGGAGAGTGACTTAGTAAAAGACTGTACATCAATTAGATTTTTTGACAGGCAAGAGATGCATAGATTTTTGAATTGAGGAAGTATAACACTTGAAAGTATATTCTAGACTTTGAAATTATATTAACTGGCTATGGACCTAGGTATCTTTATTTTAGCAAGTACTGCCAGGTTATTCCTGGGTAGGTGGCAGCTGAAGCATACTTTGACAATACTGCTTTACAAGCAGATTTGAGTGTTGTTTCTGTGGATCAAATTAAATGTGAAGGGAGCTGGGTTTGAAATCTGGTTCCTAAGAATAGTGAAGACAATAATACGCAAGTGTATCTGTGTACACGTGTGGGTTGCCTCCAAACCTTTAAAATCACTATCCTATTTTATCCACCTACAATTCAGTGATTAATGTTGGTTAATTTTTTCCCATTTTAAATGAGGAAAAGTGTGATTACAGTAGATAAATGACTTATTCCAAGTCACACGGAAATTGAGAGAAGAGGAAAAAACTAAATATACATGATTCCTTGGCTCATTGGAATTTCGTCTCCATCTCACTGCATTGAAGACACCAGACAAATTCTTGACATTTCTTCTTCTCATAAGTAAAATGGCCAGTTCAGACTAGGGGTTCTCAACTAATTGTACTTCCTCCCCCGAAGGGCCATTTGGCAACATGTTTGGTTAACACACCTTGGGGCGTGGGAGTGCTACTGACCTCTAGTGAACAGAGGACAGTTGAACAATCTGCAGGGCAAGGACAGCCCCACAGCCACAAAATAACCCAGGCCAAAATGTCAACAGGAAGTATGTATTAAGGTTCACATAGCTATTCCAGCTGTAAATTTCAGTGAATATCAAATTAGTTATGCACCCAGTGCACCAAATAGGACATATTTGAGAAATGTTAATGTTCTAAGACTTGGATTTTTTTTTCTTTTTTTGCCTGAATAAATATTTCATAATCTCTCAGTTTCTGTTTATTCCTTTTAGGCTCAACACCTGTGTTACTTCATTTTTTGTGTGGTCTAAATATTCTGTTGAAAAGTAAGGAATACATTAAGGTTCACTGATTTCCTACTATGTGTTAGGCAATTTCACATATATTGATGCACTTTATCTTTAAAACTATATATTAAAATTGGCATTAATACTGCTGCTACCCTTCTTGTATATAATTAAGTAGTTCTATAACATTGGGCTTAGAAATTGTGGTTTGGTTTTCCTTGGCAAAGAAATGAGCTGGTCATTCTTGTCTACATATCTTTTTAATAGCTGGGTCTGGTTAAACAGTCTGAACCTCAGCATCAACTCACATTGTGCAGGATTTTCATCATGCTACAGAAGTGAGATTTTCAGGAAGAAAGGCAGATCAACATATGTCTCACAGGACCCAATCATGAACATTGCAGAGAAGCCGAAAATGTTAAAGTCTTTGTCATTTTTATGAGACTCTATCAGTAGCAAGCAAAGGGTTTATTCAGCAAATGAAAAAAACAAAAAACAAAACAGAAGATTTAATCTATAAAACTGAGTATTTATAACTCCAACCTTGTCACTAATTAGCAATGTGATTTGGGGAAATTCAATATCTTTGTTCTCATTTTCTTGAACTGTAAGTTTGGAATAGAGCATTTCTAACACCCTTTCCAGTTTTATAAAGCAATTTCTGTTTTTGTAAATCACTCATTTGGAATTCACTTGGAGAGGGTGATATTTGTTTCACAATGATCACATATAAATTATATAACGTTAAAAGTGTGTGTGTGTGTGTGTGTGTGTGTGTGTGTGTGTGTGTTAATTTCCTACAACTCTTTGAGGTCTGGTGATTTTAAAAATGTACATATACTTTCTGGTTTTAAACAAAACTTGAGGGTGCCTGGGTGGCTCAGTGTGTAAAGCTTCTGCCTTTGGCTCAGGTCATGATCCCAGTGTCCTCTGATAAAGCCCAGCAGGGGCTCCTTGCTGAGAGGGAAGTCTGCTTCTCTTTCTGCCTCTGCCCCTGTGCCCTGCTCATGCTCTCACTTTCTCTCTCTCAAATAAATGAATATAATCTTCTAAAAACAAAAGAAAACAAACAAACAAAAAACCTTGATTTTCCAGTCACAGTGCAAATGTTTTTAAACTATGTAATAATTTTAAGTAAACGTTTTTAATTAGTACTGGAGATAAAGGGTCTTATCTAATAGGAAAATTAGAAAGGCTGACTTGGGATAGAAGCAACATAACTCAGCTCCATTCTGAAGATACCAAATCCAAAAAAAGCCATGACTTTTTAGAGCTTTCCTAGTCTGTCCTTCTCTAGATTCTTGACAGTTATCTGTTCACGTGGGTGTGTTGAGGCAGTAGTGTGCATATTGGATTAAAATAGAAAAAGAACACTGGAAGACTGCATTTTCATAGCAAATCCAACAGCTTCTGGCTTTATTTGACATTACTGTCATTATGAAAAGAAGGTACAGTATTTTGGCTAGTTCTTCTTTTCCTTTACTCCTCATCCAGATGGAACCTCAGCTGTGACTTTTTTTTTTTCTTTTAGGCTTTCCTTCTTTCTTTCTTTCTTCCTTCCTTTATTTCTTTCTTCCTTTCTTTATCTTTCTTTTTTTTTTTGAAGAATAATTGGCATACAACATTATATTAGCTTCAAGTGTACATCATAATGGTTTGATATTCATAGGCATTATGAAATGGTCACCATAATAAGTCTTGTTACCATACAAAGTTATCACAATATTATTAACTAAATTCTCTGTGCTGTGCATTACCTCCCTGTGTCTTATTTATTTTATAACTGGAAGACTGTATCTTTTAATACCTTCCACCTATTTTATACATCTCCTCAAGCTTCCTCCCTCTGGCAACCATCAAGTTATTGTCTATATGAGTTTGTTTATATTTTGTTTTGTTTTGTTTTTGTTTTTCAGATTCTGCATGTGAGTGAAATTATATAGTTATTTGTCTTTGTCAATTGACTTATTTCACTTAACGTAGTACCTCTCGGTATATCCATGTTGTCACAAATGGCAAGATTCTGTTTTTTATGGCTGAGTAATATTTCACTTTATATACTACACCTTTTTTATTCGTTCACTTACTGATGGACATTTAGATTGCTTTCCTCCCTTGGTTATTGCAAATAATGCTGTGATGAACACAGAGGTATATATGTCTTTTTAAATTGGTGTTTTCATTTTCCTTGAATGAATACATACAAGTAGAATTGCCAGATTATATAATAGTTCTGTTCTTAATTTTTTGGAGTATAGGTGACACATGGAATGATGTTCATATATACAGTATAGTGATGCAGCAACTCTGAACAAATGCTTTACTCACCACAGGGATGAGCATACAATGCTCTTATAGCACCATTGACTATATTCCCTATGCCATGCCCTTCATTCTTGTGACTTATTCATTCCATAACTGAAAGCTTGTACTTCTTACTCTCCTTTACAATGTGACTTTATTTAGAAATAAAGAATCTTTGAAGATATATTTAGTTGAGATGATATTACACTGGATTAAAGGTGAATACTAAGTCTGAAGACTTATAAGAAAGAAGAGAACACAGCCATGCAGAGAAGATCATTTTAAGATGGAAGTAGACAGAGATTGGAATTATGCTATAAAAATCTAAAAACTACATTGGGCTGCAGAAGTTGGAAGAGATAAGAATGTGTTCCTCCCTAGAGTCTTCAAAGGGAGCATTGTTTTGCTGAGGTCTGCATTTCAGAATTTTATCCTACAGAATTATGAAAGAATACATTTCTGTTGTTTTAGGGCATTCAGCATTTTATACACTGTTATGGCAGGTCTAAAGAAGTAATTAAATTTTGGTACTCAGAAATGGTGTGCTTTTGTGTCATATATTTGAAAATATGAAAGTTTCTTTGGAATTGAATAATGAGTAGGCAGCAAATATTAAAGCTTATGATAGAAAAAGACTAGGTCTCCTTAAAGAGACTACTGGTGGAAATATGGACATAAAGGGTATTTCTGTTGAGCTCTCAGAAGTAAAGGAGAAAAAAATGAGTAAAGGAGAACACATTATTGGATGCTGGGGAAAAAAAAAGAAATCTGTGTTATTAAACAAAAAGAAAAATATTGGCTGAATGGTATACTACTGTTGGGCAGAAAATAGAACATGTAAGCAATGAACTTGAATATTTAGCTGAGGACATTTCCAAACCAAGTGTTGAAGTTGTAGCCTGGTTTCTCCTGCTGCTATAGTAAAATGTGAAGAGAATGAGATAAAATAAGGAAGAATCTGTTAAACAAAATGGAATCAGAAGTTGATGTTGTGGAAAATTCTCAGCTTATTTTTATTTTTTAAAAATGCTAAAGCATACTTTGGAGAGGATGCCAAGAGTGAGGAGGACAATCTGTTGTTGGAGATATTAGGTATGTGACTCATGGATCCAATAAATCATCTCATCAGAGGCAGAAGTAGAGATGAAGTTGCTCAGAGAACCCTAGGAGAGGGAGAACTCCATGGAGAACCCTTGTGTCTAATGGTATGGATCCCCTTGACAAATACAGACAAAAGGCATGGTTCTCAAGAATGTCAAGCCAGGGAAATGCTCCAAATAGATTGTACCTAGAGTTTCACCTGTAACTGATTTAGATAATGTGTTTCAGGAGTTTTTGAGTTGATGATATTTAGATGAGATTTTGAACTTAGAGTTGATACTAGAATGAGTTAAGACTTTTGAGAATGTTGGGGTGGAGTGAACTTGTTTTGCATGTGGAATGAATGCAAATTTTGGAGGCACAGAGGGTGACCTACAGTAGGCTAGTGTACCCAAAATTCACATCCAGCCACCAAATTTATGGTAGTTTGTTATGGTAACTAGTTGTTGAAGGGCACAGGAATTAACTCTGAAAGATTTTCTGAGTTTATAGAGGTTGGTGTTCTACCACCATACATATTTTTGATAATACTCTTCCCCATTCCATATCCAGTACATTCCCAAACAGGTAACATTCTTCTCAGCTAAAACAGGACTGAGATTAGCTTTCAAACCGTTATGTTGTAGTAGTCTGCATCAATGAAGTTCATTCATAGTGTTAACTTGTTATAGATAGTCAAAATTCAACATTGGCTCCCAGCATAGAATGCACAAGCAACATCAGGTGTGTAGTCAAACAAAAGAAATTATCTAGGATCAAGCGTTTAAATATTTCAATCCTAGCTGAGGCCTTACAGAATCACAATTAACACAAGAATCACAAATATACATCATGGTACATTATGCTTCAAAGTTGGTCATTTGTATTCTTTACGATAGAGTTTATGCTCGTTTCTGCACTTTAAGTAACTTTAAATCTTTCTAAAGTTCTAATGTAAAATAAATAATCTCTTAAAAGAAAGGCACAGACCTTGGTTACTTTTGTAGCACCTTCCTCATTCTTAGAAACACTGGACACACACAGTAGAACACTTAGTATTCCTGGTAGATGATAATAAAAAAAAATTACAGTCTTCATTGAGTGTACAGTCTCTTAAACTGTCTTTCATATGTATGTAAAGCACTAAGTAAATGCAGATTATTTTTCTCTTTAACATTGATTTCTTTCTGCTTTTCCTGGTAGTCAAAAGAGGTTTAAAAATACTCCCTTCTTAGCTCACTCAGAAGAACTACAGATTGTTTAGGACAGAAAACAAATAGTGAAATAGATGTGAAAAAGGAGTTTCAAAGCACAGAAAAAGCTAATATAAAGAACACTATAAAGGAGAGTATATTGTATAACTTGTACTGTGAATAATAATCCTGAACGCACTGAGAATATAATATGCTTCCTTATTCCTTTCTAGAACTGTTGATGCCATTAAAAATCAGGAGATCCTGAGGCTAACTCTGTGCACACCTTTAATTAACAGTGAAATGTAAGGTAAGTTATTGACATGGTAGCTCTTTATTTTGCTTTGATTTGGCACTAAATAGTAGGTATTTAGGTAAATTATGCAAAGAATTACTGACCACTATATTTCAATATTTTATTCTATTTTCAATTCATTGCTTGAAGTAAATTGTGTGCAAATATATAAACTATAAAACTAGTAAAACTACAAATTAATAAAAATAAAATATGAAATTAATCATGAATATATTGTATACATTTAGCCTTTTATTCCAGAGCTTAAAATGTGTCTCTTCAATCACATTTCTTTGCCCTTAATCTATGCCAATTCTGACTAGGAGCTATTTTAATAACTCATCTTAATAAAGGATAGAGATTGAGAAGGCAAATGTTTGTTATTACAAATACATACCCTTTTCTGAACAGCTTGAGGAACATAACAATTGAAAATATACTTCATTCACCTATATGTTCTTACATATGGTAAATTTCAGAGTATTCTACTGAAGATAAAGCAATGTATACATATAATCTCAAGAGATAGAGATAGATAGATGATAGATAGATAGATTGATAGATCATTGATGGATAGATAGATAAACTGCTTTTTGGCCTGAGAACAGGGAAATCAGGTTGATGTTGGTCAAGGTTTAACTATAAATGGAAATAAAAGGGAAGAATATTTCTGATTTCATATTCCTCTTATTCTTCTAAAGCTTTAATTTGTCAATTCGTTTTATGTTGTATTGAAAGAATATTTTTAATGGAAATAAAGATTCCAACTCTTCTAGTATCTGTGATTGTTTCTATGATGTTAATGTAAAACGTAGATGTCTTTTCAAGATAGATAAAGTACTATTGCAAAGATTTCTAGTCCTTAAAATTATACACTAGTTGGTTGAGTTGGTTGAGCACTTAGTGGAGCACTTTATAATATCATAAAAGTTATTTTGATGTTTTATATTTCTATTAATATTAAATATGCGTATACATACATGCATATATACACATCTGCATATGCATATTCATACATGTATTCATATATATGTACATATATATACATATATATGTACACATATATGTATTTGTATCTTGGGATTTAGGCACAAATCTCCAGTACATGATATAGATCTAGTTGTGATTTAGGTGGTGAGGAGGTATGCTTATCTAAACATTTCTAAAATTTAAATGATAGGCAATGGTGGATATATGAGAAGTCTGGTCTCAGATTTATTAAAGCTTATATGAACTGAAACATTCTTCTTTTCTAGAGGTAGTCTAATTAATTAAATATTTACTTTTATAATTTTGCATTACTTTCTATTAAGTTGCACGTCAAAATTGAGAAGGGCAATGATTTAAGAACCATATCTGTATTTTGGGGGGCGCCTGGGTGGCTCAGTGGGTTAAAGCTTCTGCCTTCGGCTGGGGTCATGATCCCAAGGTTGTGGGATCGAGCCCCGCATCGGGCTCTCTGCTCTGCGGACAGCCTGCTTCCTCCTCTCTCTCTCTGCCTCTCTGCCTACTTGTGATCTCTGTCTGTCAAATAAATAAATAAATCTTATAAAAAAAAAAAAGAACCATATCTGTAATTTTGTCAACCTTATCTTGGGCATCGGGTATACTTAAAATGGCTTGTGACTTTAATATTTACAGGGACGCCTGGGTGGCTCAGTTGGTTAAGCGGCTGCCTTCGCCTCAGGTCATGATCCCAGCATTAGGCGGGGGTGGGGGGGTGGTGGGGTGTCCTTGCTCAGCAGGGAGGCTGCTTCTCCCTCTGCCTCTGCCTGCCACTCTGTCTGCCTGTGCTTGCTCCTGCTCTCTCTGACAAATAAATAAATAAAATCTTTAAAAAAAAATATTCACCTGGAACAGTACATTCTTTTTCTTTTAATTAATTAATTAATTAATTAACATTTTCCCATCTTTTTTTTCCTCCAAATTTTTATTTACCTTCTGGTCAGTTAAGATGCAGTGCATTCTGGTTTCTGATGTATAATTTTGATCTATCGCTTACATATAATACTCAATGCTCATCACTACAAGTGCCCTCCTTAATCCCCCATCAGTAGGCCCCTTCCTTCTAGTACCATTAGTTTTTTCCCTGTAGTTAAGAGTCTGTTCCTTGGTGTGCTTTTTTCCCCCATGTTCATTTGTTTTGTTTTTTAAATTCCACATATGAGTGAAATCGTATGGTATTTTTCTTCCTCTGACTGACTTATTTCACTTAGCATAATACTCTCTAACTCCATCCATGTGGTTGCAAATAGAAAGATTTCATTCTTTTTTTATGACTGAATAAAATTTCATTATCTACTTATACCTATATCTAATCTATATCTATATATGTATATCTACATCATTATCTATATCTATATCTTCTATATCTATATATAATCACCTCTTCTTTATTCATCAGTCCATGGACAGTTGGGTTTTTTCTATAATTTGTCTATTTTTCATAATGCTGTTATAAATATCAGGGTGCACGTATTCCTTCAAATCAGTATTTTTGTATTCTTTGGGTAAATACCTAGCAGTGCAATTGCTGGGTCATAGGGTAGCTATATTTTTAACTTTTTGAGGCATCTCTTTACAGTTCTCCAGAGTGGCTGCACTAGTTTACATTCCCATCAACAGTGTAAGAGGTTTCCCCTTTCTCTGCATTCTCACCAACATCTGTTGTTTCCTGTGCTGTTAACTTTAACTATTCTGACAGGTATGAGGTGGTATCTCATTGTTTTTATTTGTATTTCCATGATGATAAATGATGTTGAGCATCTTTTCATGTGTCTGTTAGCCATCTGTAGGTCTTTGGAAAAATGTCTATTCATGTATTCTGCCCATTTCTAAACTGGTTTGTTTTTTGGGTGTTGATTTGGTAAGTTCTTTATAAATTTTGGATACTAATACTTTGTTAGATATGGTATTTGCAAATGAATTCTCCTATTCTGTAGGCTACCTTTTAGTTTTGTTGATTGTTTCCTTCTCTGTGCAGAAGCTTTTTATGTGAATGAAGTCCCAATAGTTTATTTTTTGCTTTTGTTTACTTTGTCTTCAATGACATTTCTAGTAAGACATGCTTGCTACAACCAAGTTTCAAGGGGTTACTTCCTGTGTTCTTCTGTAGGATTTTCTTGGTTTCCTGTCTCACTTTAGATCTTTCTTTCATTTTGAATTTATTTTTGTGTATGGTGTAAGAAAAGGGTCCAGTTTCATTCTTCTGAATGTTGCCATCCAATTTTCCCAAAATTACTTGTTGAAGAGACTGCCTTTTTACTCCATTGGATATTCTTTCCTATTTTGTCAAAGATTAATCAACCATATAATTGTGGGCTCATTTCTGGGCTCTCTATTCTGTTCCACTGATCTATTTGTCTGTTTTTGTGCCAGTACCATACTGTCTTGATCAATACAGCGTTGCAGTGAAAGTCGAAGTCTGGAATTATGATGTATCCAGGTTTGCTCTTCTTTTTCTTTATGATGTATCCAGGTTTGCTTTACCTATTCAGGGTCTTTTCTTGTTCCATACAAATTTTAGGGTTGTTCTAGCTCTGTGAAAAATGCCATTGGCATTTTGATAGAGATTACATTAAATGTGTAGATTATTTTGGGTAATATTAACATTTTAACAGTATTTGTTTTTCTAATCCATGAGCATGGAATGTCTTTCCATTTCTTTGTGTCCTCTTCAATTTATTTAATCAGTGAAACATTCCATTCTTTTTTTTAATTAACATGTAATGTATTATTTGCTTCAGTGGTACAGGTCTGTGCATCATCAGGCTTACACATTTCACAGCACTCACCATAGCACACACCCTCCCCAATGTCCATAACCCAGCCACCCTCTCCTCCCCCACCCCCCAGCAACCCTCAGTTTGTTTCCTGAGATTAGAGTCTCTTATGGTTTGTCTCCCTCCATTCCCATCTTGTTTCAATTTTCCCTCCCTTCCCCCCATGATCCCCCAACCTGCCTCTCAAATTCTTTGTATCAGAGAGATAATATGATAATTATCTTTCTCTGATCGACTAATTTTGCTTTGCATAATACCCTCTAGTTTCATCCACAGGATTGCAAATGGCAAGATTTGAGGGGGGTAGAGAAAAAAATTGGGATCCAGAGGGAGACAAACCATAAGGGACATTACATTCTTAACAAAAATAGTCAGGGTATTTGTAAACTCAATCATTCATCCAAGCAAATGGTTTTCAATTAATAAATGCTTAGTAAGTTTAAATATGCTGTTGCCTTAGTCCTAACTGGTATTCTATAAATCTCCTTGCTTGAAATTCAATTATATAATATTCATGGAAACTTTAATATAAGTCTACTCTCTAAATCAGCAAAGTATTCAGCATGGAATTCACTGATAAATTGCAGCCGGCCTGATTTGGAGGAAGAATTATCATGCAATTTTTAACAAAAGGCAAGTGTTGCCTAAAGTTACTAGAAAGTTTTGCTTTGGTGTAAATATGACAGATGATGTATCTACAATGAAAAATTCACCCATAGATTATGAGATAAAAGGAAAAAGGAAAAAAAAATATGTGTCTAGCAATAATACATTTGATTATTTGACAGAGAAATCAGTAAGTTAGATTTATTTTAAATTGAGTGGATATAAATATGTTTGTGAACATAAGTATGCACACACATATGTATATATATCTTGATAAAAGTATATTGAAGCATTTTCCTTTACTGAAGACTTTTGGGGTTTAGTGAGCAATCCAACTTTTCAAAAACTATAACCAACTTTGAGTGATATACATTTATTGCAGGATTCTGCATTTAATTCATTAATATAACTTAACAATATGAGCAAAAGACATATGAATGTATGGTGTTGAGATCCATCATCTGAAAGTACACACTCAATTTTTTACTCAACTTATTATCTCAGCATAACAATGAATAACTTTACTCATGAACATTCTTCAACAATGTATTTGGGTTAAGCAGATACTTGAGTGTTCAAAGGACACTAGGAATTCATTTCTATGTAAGTATTTCACATTTATACAATATTGTTGTACTGATTCTTCCTGGGATAGTATATGAGATATTCGTTTTATGGTTAAAAAATTATCTGTAGGGGCACCTGTGTGGCTCAGTTTGTTAAGCGTCTGCCTTCAGGTTGGATTGTGATCCCAGGGTCCAGGGATCTTTGGATTCCGTGCTCAGCAGGGACGCTGCTTCTTCCTCTGCCTCCGCTGCTCCCCCTGCTTGTATTATCTCTCTCTCTTTCAAATAAATAAGTAAAATCTTGAAAAATCTTAATAAAATCTTTAAAAAATGTTTTACATATCAGCAGTGAGATCAAGAAATCGATGCTTGAATCTTCAAATTTATCAGATATAAAGTAAGAGTTATAGTTTGAATAAACACCAAGGGTAAGATGTAGACAAATCTTTTACCACATGTCAATTTTCTAGGCTGCAGATTTTTCAATTCCTTTGTTCCTCCTTTTGCTTGTTTTTTTCATTTTTTTCTTTTTCATTTTACTGATGATTTTAACTTCATCATAATGTAAGGCTATATAAAGTGAAATACCATATATTTGTAGTATTTGCCAATTTTAATAAAATGGAATAGTTACTGATGCTTACTGAATATCAGTTGAGAAAGAATTATCACTGCCATCCATCTCTTTTTCATATTTCTCAAAAACCAGATCTATTATTTCACTTCAAAAATACTAACCTGCGGGCACCTGGGTGGCTCAGCGGTTTGAGCCTCTGTCTTCGGCTTAGGTCATGATCTCGGGGTTCTGGGATCGAGTCCTGCATCGGCTTTCTGCTCGGAGGGGAGCCTGCTTCCTCCTCTCTCTCTGCCTAAACTTGTGTTCTCTCTCTCTGTCAATTAGATAAACAAAATCTTAAAAAAAAAAAAAATGCTAACCTGCTACAATCAAGTATTAATCCTAAAGTAAGAGACTCAATTTTTTTTTTTCAAATTAAGAAATTTGAGAGCTATCTAGCATATGCTCCCCAGATATGCCTATCAATTATTTGTCTCTCCTGTGGACAAATGCATTTATTGTTATTCTAATAATATTTTGTTTATTTTCAATAGGTTAAAATTTTAGAGATTTATATTTTATTAGAAAATTAGAAAGAGTAATGATAATCTTAAGAAATCCTATTGATTTAGGAGCACCTGGGTGGCTCAGTGGGTTAAGCCTCTGCCTTTGGCCCAGGTCATGATCTCAGGGTCCTGGGATCAAGCCCCACATCAGGCTCTCTGCTCAGCTGGGAGTCTGCTTTCCCCTCTCTCTCTGCCTGCCTCCCTGCCTACTTGGGATCTCTCTCTCTGTGTCAAATAAATAAATAAATTCTTAAAAAAAAAGTCCTATTGATTTAGCAACTCTAAACTTTAGCTCCTTTAAATCCATTAATGTTTAGAAGACAAAGATCAGTTGAGATAAATGTCCTATATTTATGATAGTGGATATCTAAGAAAATAAATAAACATATCTCCACAAATAAGCATGTATTTTTTATTTATTTCCTTTTGCTGCATTTCTGTTAGAGAAGTAATTAAGTTATGTAAATGATACACTCAAATTACTTTTATGCTTATGAATAGAGATATTAAAATAATTTAATATATTATCTTTCATAGAACAATTATCATCAGATTGCTTTTTTAAACTTTCCCTTTTGTACTGTTTGCAGTGAACTGAACAATAACCAGAACAGGAACTTACACATATCCTGTTTAGAAGCATGGCTCTTTGAGCAGGAAGAAAAACACAAAAGTTTTCAGAACCATACTGAAAATAATAATGGATGTAATAATCACTGAAAATTTGAGCAAGAGAGATCTGAATATATGATATTGTCAATAAATTCTTTAGTCAGAATCTGCTGTTAATCAAACTGAACATGTTTGCCCTTGGGTTAAAACTGTACATTATAGTGTTTTATACCTGTAACATAGTAAGGGAGTGATATAAATGGGCTTTTACAGAAACTGATTGTGGTCCAGGTCTCTGGAGAGTAAAGTTAGGGTAGTTTCTGTAGAAATGAATAAAATGCATGCAGGTGAAAAATTTTGGATCCCAGTGGGGGTCATCTAAAATGTGTAAACAACAAATAACTGAGAGGCATTTTTTTTTCCACAAATGGAGAGGACAGTAGTTATATAAGGAAAACAAAATGCTTCTCCTTTCTCTATTAAGCAAATCTATCTCTGAATGTGTGTGTGTGTGTGTGTGTGTGTGTGTGTGTGTGTGCCTATGTGTTTTAAGTAATCTCTATAACCAACACAGGACTCAAACTCATGACCTGGAAATAAGGAGTCATATGCTCTACGTACTGACCCCTCTAAATTTGGTCTTTCGAAGTGTTATACAACTGTACTCAATGCAAGAGTTAGCAAAAAGTTATTTTTCAGAGCAAAATATCTAAGCAGGAACAAACAATTTTTAGGGAATTTTTTCAACTAAAGATGAGGCTAGACAGTTTAACTTAAGCTTGTTTGAAGTCTTGTTATTCCCCCCAATGAACTGATTACTTTCGTTGGAATCACAGAAATAGATCTGCTGCCCTTTCCTTTCCAAGATGAATGCTAATAAATTCTGCCTGCTGGAGCAACATTCAAAATAATCCACAAAATTATCTATCTACCCATTTTAAAAACAGTTTGAAACCTATTCTGTTTATTTTTCTACAAAATATTAATGTATAGTTATATGGCTACCAAGAACTTCCAAAGGTCATGTAACATTCTGGCTTTCACATTTTCTGAATAGGAATGAATATGGCCCATTCTTCATTAGTTTATTTTCTAGTGTCAATGAATAAAATTCATTCCTACTATAACTTTTTTTTAAAGATTTGACTTATTTACTTGAAAGAGAGTGAAAGCAATGGAGATCACAGAGGGAGAGGGAGAAGCAGACTCACTGCTGAGCAGAGAACCCAATGTGGGGCTCAATCCAAGGATCCTAGGATCATCACCTGAGCCAAAGGCAGACAGTTAACCCACTGAGCCACCCACGCACCCCAAAGTACTATAACTTGTTTTTGCCCAAGGTGTCAGACAGAATAATAAAGCTGATTAGTCTTTTATTTATTTATTTTTAATTTAGTGTGATAAAGTGATATGGGACTCCTTTGGAAGAGAGTTTATTTCTACCTGGAAATCAGAGTAAGTTTCACAAGCATTTTATTTGGATCTTGGCAGATGTTGGCATTTATTGGGAAAAGGGAGACTTTCTGAAGTACAAATATAAATGGAATGTTGTTTATTTCTGTTTGGCAGTAATGCCATGGAGGGATCTATCCTATTATCTGAAATACAGATTTTTGGTTGTTAAAATAAGAGACTTCTTTTTTTTAATTAAAAAAAATAAAGATTTTATTTATTCATTTGGGAGAGAGGGGAGAGAGAGAGAGAGAGAGAGAGAGAGAGAGAAGAAACTCATGATCAGGGGGGAGAGGCAGAGGGAGAAACAGACTTCCCCTGAGCCAGAAGCCAGGAGCCAGGAGATAGGAGCCAAGAGCCAGACGTGGCGCTTGACCCAGGAACCAGAGATCCTGGCCTGAGCTGAAGGCAAACATTTAATCATCTAAGCCACCCAATTACCACCTAAAGTAGGAGTTTTATGGGGTATCCCTTGGATGATTGGTCTGTGGCTACACCCATGCAGCTCAATGTAACATTTTAGACTCCCCTAACCCATTGTCTCTTCCATTTTCCTAGGCACCCAGATAATTACTTCATATCTTTGTCCCCTGTCATTTCTCCTCTTCATTTTTGACACTTCCTCTACAATCCAAATTCCTATTTCCCACTTCATTTTATATTTCATTGAGAAAATGGAAGCCAGCAGAGGTTAACAGATTAACTTGTACTACTATATCAAATCATGTCCCATTTTGGCTCCTATATACTCCACATTTTTCTCCCATTTAAAATGGATTACTGTGTTCTTAGCTAAGACCAGTCCCAACAGCTATTCACAGGGTTACCTTCCTGCTAATTGCTGAAGGACATTTCTTAATGTTGTCTCCCCATCCCTTTCTCTTACATTGTATTTTTTTTCCTTTTATTGTATCATTCCTTTTAGAATAAAAATACATTTGGCCATCCTAAATAAATGATCTTTTTTTCTCCCATCCCCCAAACGAGAAAAACTTATGATCTCATTTGATCACAGGCCATTTAATTTTTCTCTCCTCTGCAGAAAATATCCTATAAAGAATTGTCTATAATCGCTCCCTCCATTTTCTTTCCTCTCTATCTCTTTGAGTGTATTCTATATTAGACTTTCATATCCGCCACTTCACTAATACTATTCTTCCCACTAATAACCCTGTTGCTGAAGCCCTTGGCCATTTCTCTGTCTTCATTTAACACTGCTTTTGGGCAGCATTTAACCCAGTTAATTCCTCTTTGAAATGTTTTATTTTATTTGATTTTAGACACCACACTCATCTGGGTTTTCTACATTTCTGGCCATTCTACCTCTGCCTCTTTTGCTGGTTCATTCAGATTTCTCCAAAATTTAAGTGTTGAAGAGCTCAGGCCAACATTAAGACTGTGGTGATGCAAGTGACCAACTCATCTTGGGTACAGAAATTAAGGGAGAGTCAAGAACTGAGTACTAAATATTTTCAAAATTTTAATT
>RCUC01159652.1:0-41217 GCA_003697995.1 Taxidea taxus jeffersonii
TTTGTTTGTTTGTTTGTTTGTTTAAAGATTTTATTTATTTATTTGACAGACAGAGATCACAAGTAGATTGTTTTAATAATAACAGATACTTGGGGTTCCTGGCTGTGTCAGTCAGAAGAGCATGTAACTCTTGATCTCAGAGCCAGATGTTCGAGGCCCCACTAGCGTTTACTTAAAAAAACAAATTAAAATTAAAAAAAAATTAAAGATACTGAAGGAGTATAATTAGATACAATGTAATATGTAATCAAAATTGAATAGCAATTTGGTAAATTCGAATATAAATGGATATCAGATGAAATTAAGAAATTATTGTTAACTTTTTAAATTTAATAATGGTGTAATAGTTAGATTTTTTTCTAAAAATCCTTATCAGTTAAAGATGCATGTATGCTAAAGTATTTATGGGTAAATTATATGATGACTGAGATTTGCACATTTTTTAAGGATTTTTATTTATTTATAAGTAAGAGAAAGAGACAGCCACAAATGGGGAACAGCAGGAAGATGGAGAAGGAGGTTCCCCTCTGAGGAAGGAATCCGACTCAGGACTCAATCTCAGTACCCTAGGATTATGACCTAAGCCAATATCAGTTGCTTAAACAACTGAGTCACCCAGGCATCCTGAAATTTGATTTAAAATACACTAATAGGGGCACCTGGGTGGCTCATTCAGTTAAATGGGTCCAACTCTAGATTTCATCTCAGGTCATGATCTCAGGGTCCTCTGATCAAGACCTGTGTTGGACTTCTCACTCGGCAGGGAGTCTGCTTGAGATTCTCTCTCTCTCCCTCACTCTCTGCCCCTCTCCACTACACACATGCTCTCTCTCAAATACATAAATAAATCATTAATTAAATAATTAATCAATTTTAAAAATACACTAGTAAGGGACACCTGGGTGGCTCAGCTAATTAACTGTATGACTCTTGATCTCAGCTCAGGCCTTGACCTCAGGGTCTTGGGTTCAAGCTCTGCATTGGACCCCATACTGGGCATGGAGCCTACTTAAAAAATAAATAAATAATAAATAGATAAACAAATGAAATTTTAAAATAAAATACACTAATAGAAATAAAATGTAGAGAGGGAAAGAAATATGAAATAGACTGGTAAAAATGGTGATAATTTTTAAACTGGGTTATAGATACATGGCAGTTAACTAGACTCTAATTTTGTATATGTTTTTAAGATTCCATTAAAAATATTTTAAGTGGGGGCGCCTGGGAAGCTCAGTGGGTTAAAGCCTCTGCCTTCGGCTCAGGTCATGATCCCAGGGTCCTGGCATTGAGCCCCGCATCAGGCTCTCTGCTCAGCAGGGAGCCTGCTTCCCTCTCCCTCTCTGCCTGCCTCTTTGCCTACTTGTGATCTCTGTCTGTCAAATAAATAAATAAAATATTTTTAAAAAATATTTTAAGTAGACTTTCTTCTAAACATTCCAAAGGTAAATAAAAGGTGTTTTAAGAAGAAGAGAAAGATTATGGGGGTTATAGTTTTCTTCTTTGTACTTTTTGCATTTTCCAAAATTTCTGTAACAAACTTATATTCTTATATGCATATACATATACTCTTGAATCCAATATTTCTAAATACATTAATTTTTTTTATTTTTATTTTTTTTAAAGATTTTTATTTATTTATTTGATAGACAGAGATCACAAGTAGGCTGAGAGGCAGACAGAGAGAGAGAGGAAGAGAAGCAGGCTGCCTGCTGAGCAGAGAGCCCAACACGGGGCCCATTCCCAGGACCTTGGGATCAGGACCCGAGCCGAAGGCAGAAGCTTTAACCCACTGAGCCACCCAGGCGCTCCTACATTAATTTTTTTTTTTAATCCAAGGGGAAAAACCAGTTCAGCAGATCAGATTTTCATGGCAAATGTCTCTTCAGGGTAAAAATGGATTAATGATTTTAATATGATAAACACAAAAATTATTTAAAATCTCCCGACTTCTAAAATATTCCATCATTTGATGAGGAAATACATGATCTTTAGTTTCTAGTTTTCTAAAACACTGGGGAAAGTGCAATAAGACTCAAAGACCATAGTTTATTAATAGTTCCCTAATACTTTCAAGACCAGCATGGTTCCCCATCTGAGAACAGTGGACAAGGCCACCAGGTACAGAAGAAAGAGAGCCTTCCTTTAAAAAAAAAAATTATTTAAAGTTTAACATGTAGTGTAATATTAGTTTCAGGTATATAATATAGTGATTCCAGACCTCTATACAACATACAGCGCTCATCACAAGTGCACTCCTTAATCCCTATCTCCTATTTTACCCATCCCCCACCCACCACCCCTCTGGTAACCAGCAGTTTGTTCTCTATAAATTGCTACTCCAGAAAGGGACCCTTCCATTTGTTCTCTAGCAGATTCCTCTCAACAATCTCTCTTCCTCTCTCTGTCTTCCCCTTTGGGCTCTGGTGTCCCCTCTTCCATTCTCAACCTGAGTTTGTGGGACCTCTGGTTTGGATTAGGAGATAGGATTCAAATCTCAGCTTGACTGGGAATAAAACTCTGGGCTGCTCCAAAACGAGGGCATTCAATGCCAATACGTTCTCCTATTGCTAACATTTGCTAAGCTACACAAATCCTGGTAGTGAATAATTTGCATTCGATGGGAATGGAGACTTAGGTTTTCCCAGCCACGAAGGTACGGTTTTCAAATGTTGAGGAATTAGGTAAGATTATACTATGAATGCATGCATAAATATATGTACACCAGGGAGCCATTTAGTAATTTACAAATCATGTAAATTATGTCACACATGAATTATAAATTATGAAATGGTTTCCTGTTAACTGGAGATTTAGCATTGCTCCCAGAAAAACTTACCTTTCTCCATAGGAATAATTTCCTCCCTGCAGACGTCAGCTAATGACTTATTATTTGCTACCCACCTGCACATTCAGGACATTTATTTGCGTGTTCACTAATGACTCTAGAAGAATTGCTTATGCCCAGTGACAAATATGGAATGAATTAAATAGCAGTTACTGGTTTTGTGGTGTAGCTAAGAGAAATTAAAATTTTAAAAATATGCCAAGGCAAACTTATTTTCATAAATGCAGAGCACTATGATCTTTGTAGTGGTGGAAATGGCACATAATAAATTAAAAGAATACTCATAAATCCAGTGAGCTGTTTCAGGTTTTGATAATGGTGTTTAGTAAGCAGAAATTGCATTTGATTTAACTTATCTACCCATCACAATGAAGTATGGGGGGGTGAATATGAATCTTCATACACAAACAGGTGTGCAAGAAATATGCATTTTGTGCCCAAGGGGCAAGAAAAAGTCTGGCTTCCTTTGTGGAACAGTAAAAATAAAAATAAAAATTAATATCTCTGTAAATTATTCTTTACATTTGCCTTCCCAAGTCCAAAGTGATTTTTCAACATCTTTAACTGCCAGATTTTACCTGCAAGATTCAACTTAACGGCCCATGGCTGGAAGAGAGGGAGGGCTCTTGCAATCATGCATCACCCCCATGCCTGCATAGTGAGGGCATTTTAGGAAAACCATATCTTGAGTGATAGCATTTTATGTAAAACTCAATGATTTGTTCAGAAAACACTTATGAGCATCTACTGCGTGCATATCATGCTCATTACTGGGTAATACTAGTGAACAAGACAGACCTGCTCCCTGCCCTAATGGAGCCAGCATTTTCATGGTGGAGACAGACAATAGATGAGGAAGACAAATATTTAACTTTAAATTGTGCTAAGTGTGGGGGCTGGGAGATACCCAACCCAATGACAGAGAAAGAAATAGGGTAGGAAATCAGTTCACTAAAAGTGTTTGGAGAAGGCTACCCTGAAGTGTAGCATAGAGAATGAGAGGAGCAGCCAAGCCAAGCCTAAAAGGAATAGCATTTGGAACAAGAGAACTGCCTATGAGCTGGTAAAGAGCTGGGTGGGAGTGAACCCCTGAGGAAAGACGGTACAGTTGAAGGGAAGAGAACAAAGCAGGAGACAGGATGGGAGGAGACTGCAGAGGCAGGCAGAGGTCCACTCACTGGGGCTTTAGGAGTAATATTTTGAATTCTACTTTCAGGAAATGAGCAGCTGCTGATGTGTTCCAGAGTGGCATGATCTAATCTGTGCTTTTAGAAGTGCACTCTGGTTGCCAAGTGGACAATAGACTGAAGAAGGGCAGGGTACCAGCAGGGAGCTCAGGGCAGAGCCAGTGGACCAGTGAAGGGACATCCCCAGCCTGGCCAGGACAGCTGCCTCCATGATGAAAAGAGGGAGACAAATCTGATGAAAAGCAACAGAAGAATGACAGGTCTTGCCTATTAACTGGAGGCAGGGATGAAGGAATGGAGATGAATCAGGGCTTGCTTTTTATGATATACTTTATAAATTTTCATGACCTCCATAACCCAAAACTGGAAGCAACTCAAATGCTCGTCAATAGCAAAATGTAGGTAGTGGTGCCTGGGTAGCTCCACTGATTAAGCTCAGCCTCTTGGTTTTAGCTCAGGTTGTTCTCAGGGTCATGAGATTGAGTCCCAAGTCCGGCTCTGCAATCTGCAGGAGTCTGCTTGAGATGCTCTCTCCCTCTCCTTTTGTCCCTCCCCACCCCCAACATGCTCACACACTCTCTCTCTCATTCTCAAATAAATAAATACTTAAAAAATTGAAAAATATGTATGCATATGCTTTTGTACACAATAGGAAAATAGTACATTTATGCATTAAAATGCTACTCAATGATAAAAAGGAATAAACCTCCAGTAAACTCATCAGGGATGAGTCTCAAAACAATTTCATTGGTCATAATAAGCTGGCACAATGAAGCACATATCTCTGAAGTTCTAGAATAAGCAAAACTAACATATGGTGTAGAAATCAGAGAAGTGGCTGCTTCTTGGGCATGGATGAGAGAGAAAGGACACACGAAGACTTTCTGGGAAGATGGCATGTTTTGTATCTTGATAGGAGTATGGACTACACGGGTGCCTGCATGTGTCAAATTGATGGATGTGTACACTTAATATGTGTGCATTGCACTGTATGTAAATGATACCTCAATAAAAAGACATTATTTTAAGAACAACAAATGACAAATGCTTAGTATTGGGTTTTGCAGTGCAAAAGCTTAAAAAACATTCAAAATGATATATCATTTCTCCTACTTAGCAAGTTTACCTTAACAATGAAGCATGATTAATTGGAACAATAAATTAAAAAAATAATAATTAACGTTGAGCTTTCATACCTTTGGTCTGACTTGTTTCCATGATGTGTGCAAGGCCCATCTGGTCATCTAAATTTTACAAGACTTAGAGATGGCCAGTGAACCACTCAGGACCTCAGGACCTGCCTGAGCTGGACCCACAGGTACTGATCTACACCAGTTCCATGCAGAACACGTTGCAGGCAGGAGAATGGATGTCTGGTGCATATCTGGTAAGTGAGCTTGGGATAAAGAAGGCTGAGGGGCAATGAGACTCGTTTTGATCCCTTTCAGAGGCCCTCAAGCCAGCCCACTGCTTTCTCGTGACCCAAAGGCACTCCAGAGTAGCATTCTTTACCTATGCTTCCTTGCCTTCAGTTGGTGAAGGATGGGTATGGACCTTTCTGAGGAATGGGGAAGAGTGGTCTGGATTTTTAAGAAGGTAGAACTGTAGGGAAAAACTCCAGCAGCAGCAGTCTTGGGAAGTGGGATGGCAGGGGTGAGGGGAGGCTGGAATTAGCAGTTTTTCATATTGTTACCATTTGGTGGCCCCAGAACCTTCAGTACAGTCTGGCCTCATGACCTCAGCTGAGCCCTGAGGCTATGAGATGTGTGTGCAGTGCCTGGTTTAGAAGGGCACCTGGGAGAGCAGCAGCCCCAGACCCACAAGGTAACTGACGCCAGGTGGGGAAGACTCCAAGAGCCACATCCTGACTCAGTGTCCTGCTCAACCTGCTCTGAGGGCTGTTGTCCCGTCTGACCCTAAGGGATGTATGTGAACTCCTGCTCCTCTTCCTAAATGGCCAGGATTGATTTACATAAGTGTGTAAGCCTCCACCCTTTGCCCTCCAGATCCAGGAGGTGAGCTCAAGGAAATGATTAACTTCCTGCTCACCTTTTAAGGAGAGTCACTGTGATGGTATTTGTGTTAACAACAGGGACTGGGAGGTAACATTTACAAGCACTATTTTGTCAAAGGAGTGAAGATGGTAGTTCTTGCTTAAACTACTGAAGTTCTTTTTAGCTGCACTACAAACAATGTGTCAGGGTGTTCAGGGAAATAAAGACCAGAAGGCACTATGTAAATAAAGGCATTCTTACACATCTGCCCCCTCTCTTCTAGAAGGCTCTTGGAGTCAACACCTGTGGATGTTCTACCTTTTCCCCCTCAACCTTCACATCTCAGTGTGGCAACCACTCTCTGTTGCAAACACATGCAACATCTGGCCTGAAGGCCATTTCAGGCTGCAGCAGCTCATGTGACCACACAGGGAAGGCCTGAATGCTAGATCATTAATGCCCCCGGGAGCAAGGCTCAGCAAGGAATGATGGGAGTTGGTGGACAAATACTTCAAATTTCCTACTCCTTAGTGAAACAATTCTGAGAAATATTCTATCCACTCTCCCAAAGGTCCCAGCAGGATGGAGCCCCAGTGTTTTACAGTGGTCACCTGCTTATGGTCATACTGTGCTGTTGGCTCTCTCACTTCCCTTCCTCCTTTCCCCACTCTCCTACCAATGTTTCCCAAGGTCACTTCCAAATGAAGGACTGCATTCAATCCTTGTTCCAGAGTTTGTCTCTTGGCAACTCAAAGTCAGCTTTAAATCACCAAAATTCATTACTATTCCAAAGGCAATATTTTACCTGTTCTGAACACAATAGGGTACATAATTCAATCAAATTATTAAATAAAGAAAACAGAGCAAAGGAAAAATAAGGGTAAAATAGTTCAATAAAATTGAGGATAACATGCCCCCCAAAAATTCTGCATAAATGTTGATGGTGGATGGACCACAAACTTGGAGCTAAGCTTTATAGGCAGACAAATGCTGTTATGGCATTCCCAGTAGCCACAAAATTTTAAAAAAAAATTAAAAGTAGCAGCTCAGAAGAAAAACACTTTTTGCTGCCAAGAACTCCTCCAAAGAGTTTCTCTTGCTGTGCCCCATAAAAGAGTGTCTGTGTGAACAGTACACAGGGTCTTCACCAACACACAGAAGCACAGCTATGTCCACCAGCTGTCCTCAATAAGCCCAAATCAAGATGTAATGCAGTGCACGAATGACAACACAAGAAAGTCTCCATGTGTCACTGTCCCATGATGGCCCAAGCTAGGGGAGATTTTAGTCAATCAGGAGTGGTGGTTTTCAAACAGAGTTCCTTTTTGTCACTTAGGCCATTGTGTGTCTAACACTCAAATATTTCTGTTTCAGCAGCTCCTTTTCTTTATATTAGGTTTGATACAACGTCCCCTTTGAAGAAGGGATTGTGTCAATTTAAAAAGCGTGAAAATGACAAATGTGTAGAAAGCCCTCCTTCTCCTTCTCAGACTAGCTTTGAGTGAGATTATGCAGCACAGGTTGGGGCTCTTCTCTCTAGCAAGCATCTGGAGAAACCGCCTCAGAACACAGAGAACCAGCTCCAGCCATTCCCTGAGCCATGTTGGCCAGTGGCCTGAAACCAGAGTCCTATCCCAGGATCCTGCCAAAGAGAACAGCTCCCTCCAGACACCTGGGCACTTCTGTTTCTAACAGGCAATAAGATTCCTGGATTCATCTTCGGAGTCACTAAAGACATGCTCTGAAGATGATTCCTTCTGAGAAACCCCAATATTCCCAAGGATTCTGGGGACAAACTTTATGAGGAACAACAAGGCCAGCAGAACCCACCCTGCATCACATGTCTGTACTGCTTGGTCATGGCTCAGATGGGAAACTCTCCAGCCACCTGTGCTCCCTGGAGCTCTTAACATCTCTTCATCCCCTCATGTCACTTCTCTTCTTCTACCTAACCTCCCTGAGCCCTCTAGAAGCTCCTTGCTCAGGCAAACAACCCCCGTTATCCATGGCCCTTCACTGAGCATGCCTTCCTGCCTCAGCTGAAACCTGACTCTAGCTTGCAGGTGAACTTCCCCCTGGAGCCCGCCTGGGGGTCTGCTGCTATGTCTCCATGTGTCTCATCTATCTCAGCATCTCAGCATCAGGAAGTTAGATCAACCACTTCTTTATCCATAGTGTCATACCCAGGTCTTGTCCTTTCCTCTTTGCCCAAAAACTGTTCCTTCCAGACTCACTCCACTCAATCTGCAGCCCTGGAAGTGCCTCATCTGTATGTGCTCAGCTTACTATGGTGGTTTCTTTTTTTTTTTTTTTTTTTTTTTTGGTTTTTTTTTTTTTTTTATTTGACAGAGAGAGAGAGACAGCGAGAGAGGGAACACAAACAAGGGGGAGTGGGAGAGGGAGAAGCAGGCTTCAAGCTGAGCAGGCAGCCTGATGTGGAGCTCGATCCCAGGACCCCAGGATCATGGCCTAAGCTGAAGGCAGCCACTTAACAATTTGAGCCACTCAGGCACCCCGATTGTGGTGGTTTCCATACAAGCTGGAGACTTCCTGCCTCTTTCCTGAAGATGAACTCTTGCCAGTGGAGCCCCTTGGTTATATACAGAACAACAGCTGACCAGTAGACTCCCCACAACAACCTTACGGTCAGTACTGAGTGAGAGCTGCAGGTCCCTCACCACTCAGTGAGCTAGTTCTCAAACACACTGTACACAGTCCCAGGAGGTCTACAAAGGGACTGAGCCCCAGTTGCCCTCACAGCAGCCCATTCATTAATGGACATTTCATTGGCTTTTCTTTCTTCTTTCCTTGCCTTCTCTGCCTTCTCTCTGTGCCCCAAGGATCATCTCCCAAATAAACCTCCTGCACCCAGTTCCTATGGCTTCTCACCATTTACCAAGCCTACAGTGTTACTCTAAAGGCTCATTCATGCCCCCATGAAGAACTCTGCATTGAACCCTCTGTCCTTCCTTCAGCCCAGTGCCAGCCAGTCCTTGGTGACACATGTCTCTGGGCCCATGAGTCCTACTTCTCACCCTCAAGTCCTGAGCTGCCCACCTCCAGTAATCTCCCTCCCCATCCTACTTTGGTGATGCTCTCCCTTGTCATCCCTAGCACTGCTGAAATTTACATTCATACTTACTTTCTCATCTCTCCCTTGTCATCCCTAGCACTGCTGAAATTTACATTCATACTTACTTTCTCATCAGAACATTCTTCTCTCCCTGTCACACCCACTTGACTTTTCTTCCTCTTCACTGAGATTTCCACTTCTTCAACCCCAGCCAGTACTTCCCCAGTGCCATGGAGAGCACATAGTCCATCCCTCCAACTCCCTCACAGTCACTCCTGAACAACCAACAATGTATTTAAAAAAAAAAAAAAATCAAAAGAGGACTCAAAAACTGTTTTGGGGCACCTGGCTGGCTTAGCATATAACTTTTGATCTTAGGGTTGTAAGTTCAAGCCCCATGTTGGATGCAGAGTTTACTTACAAAAATTGAAAATCCTTAAAAAAAATACCTTGAGTCAAACAAAAATGGAAACAAATACCAAAACGTATGCAATGCAGCAAAAGCAGTTCTAAGAGAGAAGTTCACAGCTATAAACACATCAAGAAAAAAGAAAGATCTCAAATAAATAACTTAACTTTATACCTCAAAGAACTAGGAAAAGAATAAGCTAAGGCCACAGTTAGCAGAAGGAAGGAAATAAAATGATTAAAGCAGAAATAAATGAAATAGAGAACAGGAAATCAGTACTAAAGATTAATAACACTAGACTTGATTCTTTGAAAGAGTGAACAAAATTGAAAATCCTTTAACTAGACTAACCAAGAAAAAAAGAGAGAACCCCAATTTCAAATACATATAAATGAAGGTAGAAACATTACAACTGATACCACAGAAATACAAAGGATCATAAGAGGCTAGTATGAATGCCAACAAATTGGACAATCTATAAGAAGTGGATAAATTCCTAGAAACATACAACCTGCTGACACTGAATCATGAAGAAATAGAAAATTTAACAGACCAATTATGAGTAAGGAGATTGAATCAATAGTCAAAAACCTTCCAATAAAGAAAAACCCAGGACCAGACAGTTTCACTGGTGAGTTCTAACAAAAAATTTAAAGAAGATCCAATACCACTTCTCAAACTCTTCCAAAAAATCAGGAATACTCCCAGACTCCATTCCTGTCAATCGCATCAACTCCCTGGCCTCACTCCCATTTTAAATACTCAGTGAGACCAACTGCTAATCAACCCACCTTCCACTATCTGCGAATTGTCTGTCTCTGCTGACAAAACCATAGCACTTAGCAGGTTGGAACCACTATTAATTTATAGCATTCTACCTTGATTCAGCCCTTGAAACTGCTCAAGGATCCCTTTATTTTTTTTCCCTTTATCTTTTTTTAATTGACTCACTTCCTTTCAGTAGTTGGCTAAGTTCAGAACTTCTCTCTGCTCAATTGTAAAACACCATCACTCACTCTTCCCCCTCAGCAGGTAACAACCTCATTGGAGAAAGAGACCTTCAAATGCAAATTTAACTTCCTATCGCAACCAAAGTGTGTCCACAACACCCTCTCTCCTCCCGTGCTTTTCACAAATATCTGGTGAGCACCTGTGGGAAACAGGCAGTGTGCCTGTCACTGGACTCCCCATAGTTCTACTTCTGGATCCATCTCCCCATGTCCTCCCTTCTGACTGCCACAGCACCACCTACCGGACAGCTCCATCCAGATGGCCCACATGCACCTTCAACTCAACAGACATAAAGTGAACTACCTCCCACTGAAACTTTACTCCATCTGCCCTAAGGCCAAAACCAGAAATTGGAAGTACTTTTTTACCTCACTCACCTTCACTTTCCCAGCCCACTCAAACACCATTGTGTCCTGCTGATTGTACCTCCTGAAGAGTCTTGAGTCTATTTCTGTCTCCATCATGTCTTACATGTATTACTCCTTCTATCTCCCAAACTGATCCCCTCTTTAGGGCACTTGGCATGATTTTTCTAAAACAAAGGAAACTGGTAAGGGGAGGCCTAACAGAGTCTCCTGTGTGGGAAGAGGGGTATCCTAAAGCAGAAAAGAGGGAGAAAAATGGAAGAATTCCCTTCAGATCCCCATACAGGATTAGTGTTCCCCCAGGTTCTAAGCCTTAAAGCATAATTTTACCTGGAAGACATTCAAAGCAGTGTTTGCACATTGCCCATCATCACCATTAAACCTTATGAGTAATTTGCTACTGAGTGTTCTGGAAGCATTCATACATGGTCAGAGATGTTGCTACAGTGTAACTGGGGACAAACCACATGTATTTTTAGATTAAGGCAAGCTGTAGAGCAAATCTTGCTTGTGTACTTTACTTGCTGAGCCTGATTCCCCAGTTTAAGGAAAAATGCTCCCTGACAATGTCAGATGAGATAATACAAGAGAAGTGCCTCATACAGGACCTGACATCAACGCTAAATAATCAGTAAATACCATCACTGCCCCTCCTCCCTCTGTGATGCTGTTAAAACAATGTATATTATATTCATAACCTATTTGACTGCTTTTCCATATGTTTTCTTATGGTTTTATTCACTCTCAAGATCCTTTAAGAAGGGACACCTGGGTGGCTCAGTTGGTTAAGCAGCTGCCTTCAGCTCAGGTCATGATCAGCTCAGGTCATGATCCCAGCATCCTGGGATCAAGTCCCACATTGGGCTCCTTGCTCAGCAGGGTGCCTGCTTCTCCCTCTGCCTCTGCCTGCCACTCTGTCTGCCTGTGCTCACTCTCTCTGACAAATAAATAAATAAAATCTTAAAAAAAAAAAAAGATCCTTCAAGAAAACCTAGGATACAAAAACAAAAACAAAAAAGAAAGAAAGAAAACCAAGGATACAAATGAAGCTGTTCTCATTTTAAAGGGGTGTGTAGCATATGTGTATATACATATATGGTCATATGAGTGTATATCTGGTTCCTTGATTTTTTTAATTCCTGATGTGACACATATGCCTACACACACACACACACACACACACACACACACACACTAAAAAATTTAATGCACTGATATTCTAGTATCACAAAAGAATATGCCATCATATGGAACCAGGGAGTCCAATAACTTCTATACCAGTGTGCCATGATAAGGATGTATTGTCTGCCAAACAGTAGAAGTGTGTGCTAAGATACACATCATTAAATTTACTTGACAAATCAGTGGCAAATATTTCCCAGTTAACTAGCAAGAATGTCAATGGCATTCATTTGTGGTCTGCATTTAAGTGGGGTCCTAATTGTTCTATTTCTCCATCTGGACCAGCAGAAGGCTGTAATACTGGTCTAAAGTTGGGCATGGGGTATAGGGAATACTAACCCTGTGATGACTGATCTTATGTCTCAACTTGGTTAGGCCATGGTACCCAGTTGCTTGGTCAAACATCAACCTAGATGTTGCTGTGAAGGCATTTGTTGTTGTTGTTGTTGTTGTTGCTGCTGCTGCTGCTGCTGCTGCTGTTGCTGCTGTTGTTAAGATTAGGATTCAAATCAGCAGACTTAGAGTACCACCAGAATGTGAATAGACCTCATCCAATCAGTTGAAGGCCCTAAGACTGAGGTTCCCCCAGAACAGGGAAGAATTCTGTCTCCATGCAGATTCAAGCCTGCCAACACTCCTTGCAAACTTGAGATGCTGGCCTCTACAATAGTATGAGCCAATCTTTAAAATAAATCTCTTTCCATATATATATATGTATGTATATATATATATATATATGATAAGTATAAATATCTACATGTTATATTATATATAATGTTATGAATATCTGAAGGGGGTTGATGTTTGCCTGAATGTGCATATAGATGATTGATAAATAGATAGACAGATATCCTGACTAATAGAGACCTTGAAGCTTCAAATTTGGTACTAAGTGTGAACGTGAGATATGGAAGAGTAAAAGTCAGGGAGGCAACTTAACCAAGATATCAGTAGGAAGGAGCTGGAAGAAAGAGAGACAGACAGAGAGACAAAAACCGACCATATCCAAGGACATAACACTAGGAAAACCAAACTGCTTCTTTCCTCCATGAAAATATTTCCCTTATTTAGACAAACTTAAACAATAGGTGCACAAGCAGAATAGTGATTCTCTAATTGAATTGGCCAAAAAAGAATATTCAAAATAAGATCATCTGCCATCCCCAGCCTTTCTTTCAGACTCCCCTTTCTTCCTAAAGATGACTGTACCCAACAGTCATTAAACTTTGTTGTTAAGATCGTTTTATGAGCTTGGGATAAAGCCAGAAATCATTGACTATCTGAAGAACATTCTCTTTCTAGACTCAAAAAAAAATCACAAAATACACGCTAAACTTCTGCCAAGACTTTTGTTTCTGCCAATCCTATAGAATCATGGTTGTGTTTACAGGGGTCTTGTTATTCCTTGTGAAGACACCAACTTCCCATGCATACATCTAGACTCTGCCTTGAGCTCTTGCCCTGGGCCATTCCTAAAACATTATTCTTAGAGAACTGACTTATACTGAAGGAGATGGGGAGACACCCCAAAGGTGAGGCTTAGGATTGTTGCATCTATACCCGTGTTTTAACCCTTGCTCCTGACAATTTTAACACTGTGACTCTTAGCAGACCATCTTGGAAAGATGGCAAAGAGAATCTGTAGTCCCAGATGACCCCTCAAAAAACACACACATGCATACACACACACACACACACACACACAAATATTACCCATATATCCCAATTTCTATGCGTCCTCTCAGTGAATGCCCATAGGCATCGTGCTTTGTCCTCAGAATTATGGGGCAGCTTTCTTGTGATAAAATGAATTGCTTTTGCAGTTCACTCTTAGAGTATTGTGTCATTGGGTATTGTCCCCCCATTCATTATCAATAATTTCTCAGCGTCTCCAAACAGGGGCATGATCTTAGGGTAAGTTTATGTCCTTTTATTAGAGGACCTGCCTATCCTCACTATCCCCAACAATTCAAATTTCTACTTCTGGACTTATTTTCACTTTTTATCACCATTTCCAGAAATGCATTAGCCAGGGTTCTGCTGCAATAATGTAATAATTACATTTGCTTATAAAACAAGCACTGACTCCACACACACACACACACACACACACACACACACACACACACGTCTGCAGATCAGCTGATACCAGTTGGACTCCAGGCTTTGTTTATGGTTCCAGATTGTCCTATGTGTCTTCATTCCAGGACACAGACTGAAGGAGCAAGAGTTACATGGGGCATGTATCAGCTTCAGTAGAACCATGCCAACACATTTAAATCCTCTACTCAGACACAACTCGAGCAGTTCTGCCTTCATTTCATTGGGAGAGGAAGTTCTATGTGGAAACAGATGTCAGAGATTGGGGTGGGGATGTCCCTACTACACCTCAAGTGAGAGGTACAACTAAATCTCCAGATAAGGCACATGGATGGAGAACCTTTAACAAAGAAGAAATAAGAATCCAGAATGATAATCCAATCTACCACAAGACTGAATTGTTATTGAAACATTTTATTGAATTAACTCTGGACTCTTTTTTTTTTTTGAAGATTATTTACTATATCCTTCTCCATGAGGACCCACAGGAGAAACTTCTCTCTGATTTCAGGTCCTGGATAGTTAGACTTCTGACAAATGATTGCTTTCTTCTATACACACTCAGAAGTCTTTACATCAGATGTTTTCAGCTCACCTCCAACAACTGTACATGATGTAGGCTTACCCCTGGTTTCTCCTTTCATTTTCCTTTCAGCCTAATTTCTCACCTTCTTGTCATTTGGTTTGATCTCCATGTCTGTAGGCCATGTCCTGTGTGTGTGTGTGTGTGTGTGTGTGTGTGTGTGTGTGTGTATGAACTTATAGTCATTTCTGTATCCAACAAATATATGTATTTTTAGGTCCTTTCTGTGACCAAGTAACACATCTAAGAAATTTAAACAATATAAATGACATGCAGAGAATAAATGAGTTTCTCACCACCCCTGCAATTCCCCACCCCAGAGGTAGCCACTGTACTGTGTTTGAAATATGTGACCACAAGTCTTATCTATCAGAAGAATTGTAGTGGAATTTCTGCCACAAGGAAATCCAGGCATCTTAAATTTTAGAAGATACTACTGATTGCTTTCCAAAAAAGCTTGTACTAGTTTACAGCCCAGTTAGCAATTTATGAGAGGCACTGTCTTCCCACAACCTCACCAACACTGTGTATTATCACAGATTTCCCTCAACATGTTTTCAAAGTTTCCATCTCTGCCCACTGAGTGGGCAGATTTCATAAGTGAAAATCTTTTAAAACTGTTACTATTTCTCTTTCTGTTCATATCCTTTGGAAATATTTTTTTCTTCTTGATTAATAAGAGCTCTTTGTATATTAAAGAAATGAGTTTAGGAAATAGCATGTTAGGCAAAATAAGTCAATCAGAGAAAGACAATTATCATATGATCTCTCTGATATGAGGAATTTGAGAGACAGGACAGGGGGTCATTGGGGGTAGGGAGGGAAAAAAATGAAACAAGATAGAATCAGGAGGGAGACAAACCATAAGAGACTCTTAATCTTATCAAACAAACTGAGGGTTGCTGGGGAGTGGAGGGGGAGGAATAGGGTGGCTGGGTTATGGACATTAGGGAGGGTATGTGCTATGGTGAGTGCTGTGAAATGTGTAAGCCTGATGATTCACAGACCTGTACCCCTGAGGAAAATAATACATTATATGTTAATTAAAAATTTTTAAAAAATTAAAAATAAATAAGTAAATAATAAAATAAAAATAAATTAAAATTTTAAAAGAAAATAGCATGTTATTTGAAAAATAGCAAGACTTTTTGAAGTTGGATAAATAGCTAGACACATGCAGAGATGAATGGAGTAAGTGAAGAATGACCACTTAAAACTCATATTTGGGAAAGCATGGGATAGTCCTTGGGACCTAGCAAGAAATCTTGATTTTCCCATGCTTCTGTCACCCTCCTCACTCCTCACTTTGAAGCCGTACATTTTGGTGTTATGATCTCTCCCGGGCAGGACAGAACTCCTTACTCACTTGGTGGAAATGGGGTTAATGACCTCTCCATGGGAATACATTGTTTCTTTGACAGCTCTCCAGCATAATAGATATTTCTGAGAATTTGTCAAATACCCTGGATAAATGTTGCATTTTTATACACAAGAGCCTAAGTACACGGACCTCATAGTAAGTCAAACATCATGTTTCCAGGTAACATGTGTATATAACCAGCTTGTGTCACTCTATCAAGGCCCACCTCAATGTGCTAGCAAGAGAAAGGAGGAAAGATTTTGAACGTTGGCATGCAGATGACAAACACATCTGCCTGCAATCCCAGCCCCAGTCCCATCCAAGTGTTGGTGTGGTCATGGCCAATTCACTTAAAAGCCAATGTTTCCAACCTCACATTAGTAAGAATACAATGTTTCTAGTTCTTCCTCAGTTGCAGTTTGGAGGGGTTTTGTTGTCGTTATTATTCAAAAAAGAACAGCTCTTTTTTGCTGCGGCACTGATTTGGCTTCTAGACCACAGCTGTCCTGAGGCTGGTCCTCTCAGTGGTGGTTTGCATTTGTGGGAATTCAGAAATCTTCATGCCTCCTCTGTTCTTCCAAAAATCTAAATCATCCTTGATGCTTTAAAATGAAGCAATATTTTCAGAACTAAAAAAGAGCATTCTTGCAATTGTTCTGGTATTTTTAACCATTTGCAAATAAGTTAGGTTTCTTTAAAACAGAATGAAACCATCTAGAACGTCAAATATTTGAGTAAATTACGTATGGGCTATTAATAGCATTAAACTCCACATTCAAATTGATTTCAGTGGATTGTGTGTAGGGCTTTTATTTTTTTTCAGTATAAAAACTGAGTATTTCTGAAAAACTGTGGTAAAGCCAAATAACCATATATCCTGCATTGCCTGCTTTCCAGCCATTCATTTTGCTTTATGATATTCCTGTATTTACCTATTTATACACAACTTACTCAAGAAGAAATGTAAAAATGACATGGTGAAATAGTCATGCCTAAGATTAAAGGTTCTTGCCCATGCATCACTGAATGAGTTTTCTGATCACTTTTTAATTAATGTAATTAGCCACGTTTGGAGTTCCTAGAACGACAAGAATTATTTTAGTTAAAACTTAACAAACAGCATTTAAACAACCAAACAGCATTTCACAGTATCCGAATAGAGTTTGGCCAACATGATGGGAAGAAACTTCCTGTGCCACCCAGTCCATCCTTAAGTAGATGCAAACAGCCCTTCCTGTTGAGTGGCTACATGGAATTTGGGTTACAAGAGCACTGTGTCTTATCTCCCACCTAGTTTTTTCTTCAGTAGAAACTGAAATTGCATTACAGTTCTCACCTACTTAACTCAAAGGGGTATCAAGAAAATAACATAGTGTTTAAATTGTTTCAAATAGTTGACTAGGAACACACAAAGTCACTTTCTCTTCTTTGTGATTTGGAAAAATCAGTTAAATCATCTTTTGCAATGCTCTCAATTCTTTAAAAATAGAATGTATATAGGACACCTCAGTGGCATAGTCAGCTAAGCATCTGATTCTTGATTTTAGCTCAGAACATGACCTCAGGATTGTGAGATCGAGTCTCACGTCCAGGCTCCACACACAGCACAGAGTTTGCGTAAGACTTTTTACCTCTCTCTCTGCCCCTACCCACTGTGCACTCTCTCTCTCCTTCTCAAAAAAAAAAAAAAATAATAATAATAATAATCTTTAAAAAATCAAGTTTATGAAATCATATGTACATATGAAGCTCATAAAATTAAATTCAAGAACTATGATTCATGAATTGATATGAATATATGATTGTGTATATATGTGTGTATATGTATATATATTCATATTCTCCGAAGGCAAACTCCCCTGTATATGCAAATTGACTACTGGCAACAACAGAACAGCAACATTTTTTTCCCTTAACTAAGATTTAAAATTTGACTTCAGGGGCACTTGGGTGGCTCAGTGGGTTAAAGCCTCTGCCTTCGGCTCAGGTCATGATCTCAGGGTCCTGGGATCAAGCCCCACATCGGGCTCTCTGCTCAGCAGGGAGCCTGCTTCCTTCCCTCTCTCTCTCTGCCTGCCTTTATGACTACTTGTGATCTGTCTGTCAAATAAATAAGTGTAATCTTTAAAAAAATAAAAATAAAATAAATTTTTACTTCACCTGTCGGAAATTCAATGGCATATGTCATAAATTCACAAAAAGCCATTGAAACTGGTTTTGAAAAAAATTCACAAGATTAAACTAAGAAATAGACTCTTATGGTTAAGTAATATATACATCCAGCATTGCTAAAGCTCTGGTATCTGATCATTGGAATTTCAGGGTTGATAGGAATTAGGGAGAGCACCTGGCTGGCTCTGTCTGTAGAGCATGCGACTCTTGGTCTCTGGGTCATGAGTTCAAGCCCCCTTTGGGCATGGAGCTTGCTAAAAAAAGAAAAGGAAAGGGAAAAGAAAGAAAGGGGCTTTAGGGGTCATCTTGAGAAACACTTTCCTAAAGGTGAACCAGTCAATATTTGAAAATTCCGTTTTAAAAAACAGAATTTAATGTTCAGCCCTTAAAACCCTAAATTCAGAAAGAAGACTTAGGACTGTAGTTATTACAGCACTGACCCGTGGGTCAGATGCCACACAGCATTTATTTATGTTTGTCACCTGCTAGTCTGCATGCGTCCAAGGAAACCCAAACAAGACTAAACCAGGGCTCCTCCCTTCCCACACATCTCCACCCCCACTTCCTCTGCTTCCTTACTCTTTCCTGCTACCCATCTGGCCCCAGGCTCATGGTATTTCTCCATGCATTCCCTCAGCATCTGATCCTGGCCATGTCCCTGTGACCCAGCTGCTGTACAGTTTCTGGTGGTCACCAACTCTCACCCCACCTGCCTGCTATTCTACCCCACCATTTACATGAGCCTGAACCCAGCACTACCTGGCTGTCTCCACCCTCAATACCCCCCACCCCAACACACACACACACACACACACACACACTCAATCCACAAGTCTTTGTATCTCCAAAATATTCCCCTATTCCATTGTCCCCTTCCCCACTGTAGCCACCCCATTGAGCCACTGAAGTCCTGGGTCTGCACTGGGACTGACTATCTCTCCTGGGCTCCTCACTTGCAGTCCTGCCTTGGGGGAGGGGGGATCAGCAGCCAGCACCATCTTTTTATAACAAACATTGCTATCTGGCTCCTCCCCCCAACCCCAGCAAAGGCTCCCCTCCTACAGAAGGTGAAATCCCAGCCCCCTCCCCAGGGTCCACCTAGCCCTTCTGGCCTCCCTGTGGCCTCCCTTCTAAGCCCTTCTGTCCACCCAACAATCTCCCTAAGACCCCAAGTACCACTCACTGGAGAGCTCCCTGCCGCCACTGACTTCTGCCAGCCACTTTAGGCAAAGGAATACAAGTGGCTCCTGTATGAGTCTGCTTGGGCTGCCAGCGCAAAGCACCACAGACTATTTAACTGCAAACATGAGAGATTTCTTTTCTTTCAGTTCTCAGGCTCCCCCTGTCAACACAGGAGTCAGTCCCCAGGCATCTACTGCTTGTTGCAAGTCTAGGGCACAGTGACTGCCTGCCCTTACTGCATTTCTCCTGGGAAGATGCAGCTCCCACATCAGACAAAGCCAGCGGCAGCCTCCGCCCCACCTGCAGCCTCCCCCCGGTCTACACACATCTCCTGGCCATCCTGGGTTTCCTTTGTGTGCATTACACTGTACTTCCAGATGGGTCCATATGGGTTTTACAAGACATTTTGCTATGCTTTGAATGTGAATTTCTGAAAATACTATTAGTGATAAAGAAATGTTTGGCTATGGGAAGGAAGGGAGAGAGAGAGGGAGGGAAGGAAAGAGGAAAAAGGAGGGTAGGATGGAAGGAGGGAAGGAAGGAAGAGAAAGAAAGAAGAGAGGAAGGAGGGAAGGAAGGAAGGAAAAGGGAGGGAGGAAGGGAAAGAGAGGGAGAGAAGGAGGGAAGGAAAGAAGAAAAGAGGGTGAGAGGGATGGAGAGAAGGAAGGAAGGAAGGAAGGAAGGAAGGAAGGAAGGAAGGAAGAGGGAAGGAGGAAGGGAGAAAGGAAAGAAGGAAGAAAGGAGGAGGGAGGAAGGGAAGGAAAGAAGAAAAGGAGGGTGGGAGGGAAGGAGGGAGTGAGTGAAGGAAGGAAGGAAGGGAGGGAGGAGGGAAAGGGAGGAAGGGAGAGAGAGAGAGCCTGAGACTGTGTGGCTTTAAACAACCACAGAGATTTATTTCCTCTCAGTTCTGGAGGCTGGAAGTCTGAGAACAAGTTGCCAGCATGATCACTTCCTGGTGAGTTCTTTCATCCTCCCTTGTACAGGGCCACCTTTTCTCTGTATTTTTACCTGGCAGAGAGCCCTGGTATCTCTTCCTCTTCCTCGAATGGCATGAATTTCATCATAAAATCTCCATCCTCATGACCTCATTCAAACATAATTATTTCCCAAATGCCCTATTTCCAAATACCACCACTTAGGAGGTTAGGACCTCAACACAGGAATTTGGAGAGGATAAATTCTGTCCTTGGCAAGAAAGACAGAGCTAGAGGATTTTGCACATGAGAGATGTGAACAAAATTGGCATAAAACTGTCTCTATAGCTTTATTGCTACTTTCTCCAGCTTTGCTTCCCCTGAGCTCCTGAGTGATACGTTTCTAACCAAAATCAGAGAATGCCAGGCCTCTGCTTCCCACATCACTCAAGGTGAGAGCCAAAGTTCTCACAGGCACCGCATGATTGATAGGCTCACCTCCAGGAACTCATTCCTTAACTCCCCTGCTCAGTCCCACCCCTGGTTCTTACCTTGACTTCAGGTTATTTGCTTTTCTCTTCTCTGACTTCTGGGAAAACAGTGAGCCTGGACCCTTCAAGCCCTTCATTCCATCCCTATGGGTCTAGCCTCAAAGGCATTTTATCTGCCAGGATCCCCTGGCCAGCATCTGGATAAATCTCTTCTCCTAAAACCCTCTACTTTCCATCTACCTACCCTATCTCATCTCTCTCCCTAACATCACTCACCCCTAACACAGTGTTTATTTAGCTGCTTGTTTGTCTGTTTGTGTCCATCTCTTCTCACCAAAAAGGAAGGTCCATAAGGGTGGGATTTTATCAGTTTGAACTGCTGTGAACTGCCAGAGCAGGACAGGTCCTCAAGTGAGATTTGTTGACTCAATGAATGAATTCCGTTAACAAACTGAAAAACAGAAGGAACTAGAAACTTGGGCCTATCTTTCTCCCCCTTATTATTGACAGGGATTTTCGGTCATCAAGGATGCATCTGACTTGAAGCAAATTCTCTATGCCCTGGGAATTCATTGAATTATCCAGAAGAACATTCCACCTGAAATGCCTATGCTGGTGTTCCATCCAATCAGCCGCATGTAGTACATACAACAGCCATGCTCAGGGTGGGTGGGATGTCATTCCCATGAGTCACATATGTCCTACACATGACACCCTGTGCACGGGCACCTGGGAATCATGCATTCCCAGAATACTTTCTTGCTCCCAGTCATTATTCTCTTGCTTGTGAAGGCACATCAGAATCCAAGTGAGAATGACATCATGACAGCAAGACATAGTGACTTTGAAAGAATAAGATGAATTTACTAATAGAAAAAGTAATCTGAACATGTGTTTTTATGTCTTTACCAACAAGGCTGTATATTAACAATGTCTGTGTCCTGTGATGTTCTGGGTAAAACTACCAGACCAAATGAGACTATGCAATTACCACAAAGATACAGGTTATAATTCTGCTATGACTTTCTTGATTAGACAGAGTCGCCATTTGTCTACAAGGTACAACTTGCATGCAGGTATGGAGGGTGAATCTAGCAGGCACAGAATCTGATGTTCCACCCATGTCCCCACACCTCCGCCACCTCCAGAAGTGCTGCCCACTTCCAAACACCAGCACCTGTGTTTCTCAACCACAGGGATTTCTCCAGCAATTTCCATCATGTGGCAGGCCAGAAGTGTATTTTAGGAACATCCTTCAAGATGGCCAGCTGGACTTGGTGTGCAAATACCCCAGCTCCCTGAGGTCTAGTCGTGTTCCATACTGTATTCCAGGGTTCTCCAGATGGATTTAGCCCAGTGGCCCACGGAGACAGATGGACTAGTGATATACCCATTATGGGCTGTGTTCTCTGTCTCACTTCCCTATACTCTTTTTTTTTATTTTTATTTTATTTTTTCAGTGTTCCAAGATTCATCGTTTATGCACCACATCCAGTGCTCCATGCAATACATGACCTCCTTAGTACCCACCACCAGGCTCACCCAACCCCCCACCAAAAACCCCCCTCCCTTCCAAAACCCTCAGTTTGTTTCTCAGAGTCCACAGTCTCTCATGGTTTTTCTCTCCCCCACCCCAATTTGCCCCAATTCACTTTTTCTTTCCTTCCCCTAATGTCCTCCATGTTACTCCTTATGCTCCACAAGTAAGTGAAACTATATGATAATTGACTCTCTCTGCTTGACTTATTTCACTCAGGATAATCTCCCCCAGTCCTGTCCATGTTGATACAAAAGTTGGGTATTCATCCTTTCTAATAGAGGCATAATATTCCATTGCATATATGGACCATATCTTCTTTATCCATTCATCTGTTGAAGGGCATCTTGGCTCTTTCCACAGTTTGGCAATTGTAAACACTGCCGCTATGAACATCGGGGGTAATCGCTCACTTCCTATACTCTTAACAGAGTTTCCTGAAATCAGCTCCTGAATCAACTTTTCTCTCTGCTTCTGGGAAAACACAAAACAGGAATAGAATTATTGAAACTTGAAGGAAATAGACCACTCATCCCCACCTTATTTTGCAAATGGAGAAATTGAGACTCAAGATCTAACTATTTCCCCAAGAATGCAGTAATTCACCATTCATTCCACAATACCCTCTTTCTCCAGATTTAACCTGGGAATAAGATGAGCAAATATCTTCTTAGTATTTCATATCCTAGAATCTGCCACCCTCTGGATACAGTGTTATAACAATCAGTAGATATTTTATATTCATAGAAACATTTTATTTAAAATAATTTTATGCTTTGACATACATGAAATTTTTAAGGAAGCCGATTTCATCATTACAATAAATGCCAACTTCACACTTTTCAATAAATTCAACACATTTCTTCAGATATAGAAGTAAAGTCAACTTGAACTGAAGCACACAAACACAGCAGGAGTCTTAGAAGTGTAAATATATAACTAGGTTGTGAGGTTCCCAGTTCAAGGAAGAAAGGCAGTAAGGGAGCCCCACACAAAGCTGGCCCCCCAGCCCTTCGATAGCAGAGAGAAAAGGCAGGCTGGGGCAGGAAACTGCTGCTAAAACTCTCATTCCAGAATCTCTGCCTCTGGCAGCCGGGTGCATTGCAAAAATCACTTCAGAAGTCAGACAGGAATATTGCTGCCACCAGAAATGAGCTGTGTAGAGAGAACTCTTTGGTGACCTGTCATCGATGGGAAGGCACTGCCAGCAGTCAGTGTGAGTAGCTTTGCAGTGGATGAAAAGCCTTCCTTAGCATTCTAATTTATGGTAGGCTATATAAATTGGGACTCTACTAATGGCTTCCTTGTGTGCATGGCATTCTCTGTGACTTCAAAGAGTGACCACTGGGTGGAAAGAGAAGGTTAGGGAATGAGGACTGCTATCTTGACCAGCACAGAGATTAAGTGGAACCTGGGACTTTAGGAAAGTCAATGAGGACTTTAAATAGAATAAGAAAAGGGAAGAACATATTTAATTTTTTGTGAGCAGTTGAAATGACTTGATAGTTGTCTTTTATTCTAATGTGCTTTTGATGCTAATTTTTTAATTTATTTTTTATTGTTATGTTCAATTAGCCAGCTTGTAATACATCACTAGTTTTTGATGTAGTGCTCAATGATTCATTAGTTGCATATAACTTCCTGTGCTCATCACCACACAGGCCAATGCTAATTTTTTGACACTGATTTTTTCATCTGATCCTTCATCCCTTGGTGTTCACTGATCAGGAAGAGAAGAATAACAGGGGCAATTCAGACACCCCCTCTAAAAAAACACAGCAGCTGATCACCTCAAGCACACTTCCATTTGGCTTTGCAATGCAGGGTACGTTTTTTGAAGCTGTGTTAGTAGTTCTAATTTTTTGGATTTTGTTTATCTTAATGCTATTTTTTGAGTGTCTGCTAGTATCCAGTAGCATATCATTGCTTCAGGGGATTCAAATTCTTATAAGACATGGTTCCTTCTAAAGTAGAGAGAGCAAAGAAATGAACATAGGAGATGAGAATTATGTTAGGTGGGGGGACTGCAAAAGATGAGATTTTGAAGGTACCAAGTTCCCCCAAAATGGGATGCTTCACTCTCCATGAGCCAAGTGATGAGAAGAGCAAAACCTTGGGAGTCAAATATTGGTCTGAGTTGGAATCTCAACTCAGCTGTCAACTCCCATGGACCCTTGCTCACTGAGTTGCAATGTCATCTGTAAAATGAGATTACTACCTACCTTTAAGACATGCTTGGAACAGCCAATATTAAATTGATGTGGATTAAGACCTGCTGGCTGGGGAGGCACAAATCACCCACATGGAGTGGGCAGGTAGTTCCTCAGCCTCCGAGCTCCTACTTGGGTGAAGTGAAAATTGTAATGTCTCTTGACCGAGGCACAGTTTTAATACCCTCATAAAGGAAATAAAGTCACAGATGTATTCCTTACAGTTCCCAGAATGGTGCAGGTGGGGGCACACAATGAGCCAGGGAATGGCAGTCCTTTCTCCCAGGTCACAAGCAAGCAGGAGATGGAGAAAAGGCAAGTTAGCACCTACTACTTATAAAGTGATTGGGGCAGAGGTCACTAACTTGCTGTGGGCTCAGTTCTAAATGGTTCTTTTCAAAGGTGTCCCAGGAATAGCAAAGTGAGAACTTGTGGCAAAAATCCTAAACTGAGGTCTTTATTTAAATGCCCAGTCTCAGGGCGCCTGGGTGGCTCAGTAGGTTAAACATCTGCCTTTGGCTCAGGTCATGACCCGAGGGTTCGGGATTGAGTCCCAGTGGGGAGTCTGCCTCTTTCTCCCTCTGTTCTTACCTTTGCTTGTGCAATCTCTCTCTCTCTCTCAAATAAATAAGTAAATAAAAATCTTAAAAATAAATAAATAGGGGCGCCTGGGTGGCTCAGTGGGTTAAAGCCTCTGCCTTCGGCTCAGGTCCTAATCCTAGGTTCCTGGGATCAAGCCCCGCATCAGGCTCTCTCTTCAGCAGGGAGCCTGCTTCCCCCTCTCTCTCTGCCTGCCTCTCTGACTACTCGTGATCTCTCTCTCTGTAAAATAAATAAATAAAATCTTTTTGAAAATTTTTAAAATTAGGGGTGCCTGGGTGGCTCAGTGGGTTAAAGCCTCTGCTTTCGGCTCAGGTTATGATCCCAGGGTCCTGAGATCGAGCCCCGCATCGGGCTTTCTGCTTAGCAAGGAGCCTGCTTCCCTTCTTCTCTCTCTGCCTGCCTCTCTGCCTACTTGTGATCTCTGTCTGTCAGATAAATAAATAAAATCTTTAAAAAATTTTTTAAATAAATAAATAAATAAATACCCAGACTCAGTGTGAACAGGGTAATCATCTTTTAAACTGCGTAGAAAACAATTCAGAATAGTTGTTTGCTCATCACATCTAGTCACATTCTTTTGAAAAGCACTGAGTGTTATCTGCAAACAATGAATCATGGAACATTACGTCAAAAACTAATTATGTGCTGTATAGTGACTAATGTAACATGTTATTAGAAAAAATAAAATAAAATAAAAAATTAAGAAATTATGCCTTTAAACTTCAGTATGTTCTGCTAAACTGAGACGTCACAGGGACAGAAACCTCTTATTTCTCTGCGTCCTCAATGCCTGGCACAGTAAGTGCTCCATCTCTGTCTGTGTCCTTACTGATCTTTCATGGACACTCTAAAGAGGATATTTCCTCCTTGGAGAGGCTGAAGTGATGACTTGCCAACAAGCCCAAGCCACTTGGATGACATGTGGCAGCCAAACACTAGACCCCAGCCCATGTGACCTGTGCTAAGATGTCACATCCATGGCTGCAGAGTGAAGTCAGTGGCTCATGAGCCACTGAGCAGGAGGGGATTGACCAATCACTGTCACTCTGGGAGGAAAATCTTATAAACAAAATTTGTGAGGGGAAAACCAAGAAGTTCATATCAAAATGCAAATGTCATTTGTATCTAAATCCAAAATACCATTGCATTGTTATTACACAAAAATGATAAGATGAGAAAGGGAAAGCCAGCTTCCAGTGCTGGTCATGCCATGTGGCATCATTCTCTGTGTCTGCATGCTCTCAGCGGATACAAGGTGGGGCAGAGGGAGGGGGGGCACGAGGCATGAAGTCTAAAGATGTAGGCTTGCTTTTAAATTCTTCAGTGCTCCTCAAATGAAAGTCTTTCCCATTTGCAGTAACTCTGAGGAGTCGAAGGGTAATTTCCTCTCACAAGCAGGCTCCATTTGTTAGGTACATTACAATTCCCAATTGTGACCTGGGAAAATTCTCCATAAGCTCTATTATCTTGTAGTCAACAGAATATAGATTTGTATGCCATAAAGATGTCTGGCTAGTGCATTGCTTATATCTTGGGATGGGGGATGACACTGAGAGCAATAACATTTCCTGGAGAAGTTTTTCAGAATTCATAAGCCTGGGCTGCATCTCAGGCTGCTGGGATTGGAATTTTTAATATACAACCTCCCCTCAGTTGTAAGCCATTTAGCTAGATTATGTAATGCCACCCAAGATACCAAGAAAGTAAGGTTTATCTTGATCCTCTGGGCTGACATTGCATGAGTTACCCTGTGGGGTGCGCTGTATTCTCTGTTCATAACTCTTGCCTCCTTCCCACTCTTGCCATGAGTCATGGTGAATAAACTTTACTTCTTCACCCACTGGCAATGGGCCTGACCCTATGAGGTACTTTGGCCAATGAAATGGGCAGAAGTGACAGTGTGCCAGTTCAGAGCCTAGGCTTTAAGAAACATTACATGTCCTTTCCCATCCTTCTTGAGTTTCTACCACCACCATGAAAAGATTACATCCTGAGTCATCACCTACTCCAGCATTAGAAACAGATGCAGGAAACCTGAACCCACTGGACACTTGGAATCAAGCTTCACTCACTGATCTGCAGTCCTATGATTAAGAAAACATTAATAATTGTTGTTTTGTGTTGCTGAGATTTTGATAATTTATTACACAAAAGTATTACAGCTACTATCAGTATAATACACCCTGTAGAGCTAAGAATTACGTGAACCTTCTGAGCCACTGATATAATGAGTCTTACTGCCCTCTCCGCTCCTTCAGTAGCCTCATTAATTTATTTGAATGAATATATTCTAGGAACAGAAGGATTTCATAGGAACGGGGATAGCATTTGAAGAAAGATTATTCTATATCTCTTAGGTCTAAAAATCTACTGGTGAGTAGATGCCAGTTTGACCAACTTACACAAATGAATGTGGGGGAAAAAGGGAAGGAATTATTCTTTGTTACTATTTGGTCTTGGTGAGAGGCGTGCATATTTCCGCATTATGGGCCCTATTGCTCCAGGGTTTGGGACTCAAGTATGCTTCACTTTCCCTCAACAAGACTCCATGGGAAATAAAGACATCAGGCTCATACTATGTTTTTATAACTGTGTGAAACCCAAATTATCCTAACAGATTTTGGATAAACTGTCCCAGAAGTTGGATATAAATCTCAATAATCTGGACCAGAGAGAAATCTGGAAACTGGCCTGATGCTTCCTGCCCCTTTCACTCTGCCATGTATTCAAATGTGGTTTCTGAAAATCTCTTCCCTTCTTTCATAAACACCATGGAAGGAAGGCTCTTTGGTCACAGCTGGGAGCACAAGTAAAGCTTTTGAGAGTTGGATAGATACCTTGGTGTTCTTTTTCTTTGGGGTCACACTTAGTGACCTGACTAAGGAAGGCAGCTTTCTGGCAGAACATGGCCCTAAGCAATAGAGATGAGAGTCTTTGAAAGGACTATTTTGGGGACTCTAGGGGATTTGGCAAGACCATGTCCCAGCAGGAATCCCACTGCTTCTATGAAATACTTGAAGGACATACAATGTTGTTGGCTCCCACAGATGTTTATATAGTACTAACTAAAGATATAAATACCTCCCCATTTTTCTAAATGGTTCTATGTCATTTTATGATATGCCATTTTCAATCTTCTTTTAGCATTTAAAGCAAAAAGAAAAGATTAAATTAAGGTTTTGTGGACATGAGCAACAAGAAAGAGAATATTTACTGAGTACTCATTAAGTACCCCATGCTGCCTTGTATTTTTATATCTCATTTAGTCCACTCACAAAAAAAAAGGAGGTAGATTATTAGTGTCATTTTTCCAGTAAGAAAACTGGACTTAAAGAAGTTAAACAACTTGACTACAGGACTGGCAATGGTAGGTTAAAGTCCCTGTCAATCAGACTTCAAGGCGGGTTCACTTAACTTCTACCTTGTGTTGGAAGAGTTGTCCATGCCTTAAAAACTCATCTGTCATGAGTTGAGTAGGAAGACATCAACACAGATGGGGATAAAAGCAACAAAAAATACAGTTTAAAATGAAAAACATAATATTTTTAATCACACTAACTCCATTTTGTGCCTCAGTTCATTCATGAAAAGACTTCATAACTCTGCCTTGTGAAGAGAAATAAACTAGACATGGGGTATTTTATTTTACCATATCTGTTTCTCATAAGCTGACATGTCACTAGCACTCCCATCACTGAACAAGAGAATATTCTATTTGAATCCTACTTTTCTACAGCATGTGGACTATCATTATCGAATCCTAGAAATCTGTATATAATTTAATCAGGGTATAGATTACATTGAGATGAGACCCAAAACTTCTTTAACAACTATTGTCAAAAACTGATTCTTGTATTAATAGCTAGTGTACAAAAAAAGAATAACAATAGCACAGGATAAAAATCTCAGAAATAATGTCATCCAAGATTTCATTGTGAAAGAAGAGATATTTTTGAACTACACCAGTCTGGCCTGTCTAAGTCTCTACTGCTATCAACCTATACCTCTGATCCATGGAAATGCAATTTCTCCTGACCCATTTGTCTCTAGAAAGAAACCTACAATTCACATCTTGCCTTCAACATTTTCTTGTGCTGTGACAGTAATGGCCACACTTGCCAGCCTCCTCTACCAACTTCTTTCCTTTCAAACTTTGCTGTTGTTGGTAATTCATGAAAATGAGCCCTCTTTACTCTCATATCTATTTTCTGGCTTCCTTCCCACTCACTGCCTCTCTGTGTCCTCAGTGCTGAGCATAACACACACACACACACACACACACACACTCAAACTCTCTCTCACATGCACACACACTCTCATACACTCTCAAGCACATTCACACACCAGGGCACACTCTCACACACTTGCATACATACACCCACAAATACAAAAACTCACATGCAAACACATTCAGGCACACACTCCCACACATACACCCTCACACACGCTCTCAGGCTCATTCACACACAAGCACACAGTCACACATATACATAGATTCACACACATACTCACCCGTACAAATATACCCACTCACATACACACACTCAGACACACATTCACACACTTACCACATATATACACATTTACAAACATAGACATTCACATGCAAATATATGCTCAGGCACACACTTACACACATATACACTCACACACATACTCACACACATACTTTCAGCCACATACAAATACTCAGACACACACACTCACAAACATACACTCACACAAATACACACACACATACTTTCAGGCATATACACACTCAGGCACACACATATACACACTCACAAACATACACATTCACAAGTGAACATACAGTCACACACACACACACATACACTCACTGGGAAATCAGTAAGCTGCGTCCCAATGAAAAGGAGTATATATGCCTCTGAGACTCTGTGCTTTTCTGTGCCCTGCCCAGTTACTCTTTTTGCCTGTCTCATTTACTTTCTGCTCCTCCTCCTTCTCCTTAAAACCTTGTGAAAACTCCACAGAGTTCCTGCTGCTTGGACTCTAGTCAAAGGTTTCTATGACCCATGGACATTCTGCATTCTCCTCCACCTATTTGCATTTCCCCCAAAGGTAAGCTGGGCTTTAGACATTGTTCTATCATCTATATATTAGTTAAAATAATTAGATATTCATTAAAATAATAATTAAAATATGTAATATAAAACATAAATGAAATACACAAATTATATAAATGGATAAACTACAAACCCACAGAGGAGGGAAAAAATGTAATAAGAAAAGTAAATCATGAAACTTTACTCAATCTAATCAGTGGCAATAAAGGAGAAAAAAGAAACATTAAAAAAATTGGGTCAAGTCAAATAAAAATGTAGGGTGAGAATGAGCAAGTTCAAATGTTTCAAAAACCACAACATACAAGAATGTATGAAATTCACCAAAAAAGTGGAGCTGGTCAGATTAAAATAAAACAAAACACAAAATCCAGCTCTACACTACTAACAAGCCACACCTACAACTTAAGTTAAAGGCTAAAAGAAATATGAAAAAAGAAAGGTAACAGCTGAAAGAAAGGTTGGAAAAATAAATGCCAGGTAAATATTAATCAGAAAGAAGCCAGATAAACTATGTTAAAAGCAGACAAAAATAGGTTTAAAGACAAAAAGCATTAGGGATAGAGAAGCCCAGAGCATTATGATAAAATATCCACATCTTCAGAAAGATTTAATAATTCTAAACTTGAATGTACCTAATAAAGTAGCCTCAAAATACATAAAGCAAAAATTGACAAAACCAAAACAAGATATTAACACTCTTATTATTATAATACAGGATTTCAAGTTGCTGTCATCAGTTATTGATGTATCCAATACAACAATAACAACAAAAAAATTAAACATTTACCATTATCAACAAATTTGAAGAAGTCATCTAGTCAATATGATGTTTCCTCTTTTTTGGTACAAAAATTAGGGTTAGGAGGAGAAAAAAGGTGAAAATAAGGATTACTTGAAACTTTCAAACATTGATCCAAATAGCTACTAAGTATCAATTATAAACTATATACTCTTTATTAATAAACCATGAAATATTTTATATTGAAGTACATGAGATGGAAGACTAAGCTATACTCAAAGAAAAACTTATAGCATTCCTGCATTTATCTAAAAATCAAAAAGAGATGGGACACCTGGGTGGCTCAGTTGGTTAAGCAGCTGCCTTCGGCTCAGGTCATGATCCCAACACCCTGGGATTGAGTCCCACATTGGGCTCCTTGCTCGGCGGGGAGCCTGCTTCTCCCTCTGCCTCTGCCTGCCTCTCTGTCTGCCTGTGCTCGATCTCTCTCTCTCAAATAAATAAATAAAATCTTTAAAAAAAATAAAATAAAATAAAAAATAAAAATGAAAAAGAGGATGAGGTGGGGCCCCTGGGTGGCTCAGTTGGTTAAGCCTCTGCCTCCAAATCAGGCCATGATCTCAGGGTCCTGTGATTGAGCCTAATTCTCCCTCTTCCTGTGTTGCTCCCCCTACTGTGCTCTCTGTCTGCCCATCAAATAAATAAATAAAATCTTTTAAAAAAAGAGGATGGGGTGATTGAGTGATGGGCATTACAGAGGGCATGTGATATAATGAGCACTGAGTGTTATATACAACTGATGAATCATTGAACTCTATCTCTAAACTAATAATACACTATATGTTAATTAGTTGAATTTAAATTAAATTTAAAAATAAAAATGAAAAAGACAAAAAATAATCTAAATTTTTAACTCAAGACACTGGAAAAAGATCAAAGTATACCTACAGGTAATAGATGGAAGGAATGAATAAAGATTAAAGAAATTGGAGAATAAAAAAGGAAACAGAATTATAGAGGAAACTTTTTTAATTATTAAAACTGGCTTAAGAAAAAGTAAAAAAAAACTGAGAAGATATTAAACCTTGAAAGAAATTACAAAGGCAGACAAATCTTTATTCCTAAGAGGGAAAAAAAGAGGAGAAAAGAAAAAGAAACACCAATCCCAAACAGATTTATAGGTAAGAATATTAAAGAAAGAGACCATATAGAACAGGATGTGTCAGTAGAACAGAAAAAAATGAAAAGTTAATCCATTCTGCTAGCTAAAATAATGATAGCCAAATCAAGAAGAACAATCTCAGAAAATAGAATAATAGACTCTTCTGTCTTGTGAATGTAAGGGCAAAAATCTTAATTTAATATTATCCAGTCAAACTTAACAATATGTGTTAAATTACAGTATGTTATGTCCAAATAACAATCATATTAAGAATGCAAGATTAATTCAAAATTGTTTTTATAAAGCTATTTATGGGGGCGCCTGGGTGGCTCAGTGGGTTAAGCCTCTGCCTTGGCTCAGGTCATGATCTCAGGGTCCTGGGATTGAAGCCTACATTGGGAAAAATCTCTGCTCAGCAGGGAGCCTCCTTCCCCCCACTCTCTGCCTGCTTCTCTGCCTACTTGTGATCTCTCTCTCTGTCAAATAAATAAATAAAATCTTTTTTAAAAAGCTATTTATGTTAAGAATTGCTTTAGTATGGGGTACCCTTAATATTATGCCTTATATATAAATATATATTAATATATACAATTGCTTTAATATATTTCATTAGAAACCAATATGATAATCTTAATAGAGATCAAAATGATTTGATAAAATTCAAAACTGATTTGTAATATTTATTTTTATTTTATTTTATTTATTTATTTGACAGAGATCACAAGTAGTCAGAGAGGCAGGCTGAGACAGAGAGGGGAAGCAGGCTCCCTGCCAAGCAGAGAGCCCAATGCGGGGCTTGATCCCAGGACTCTGAGAACATGACCTGAGCCGAAGGCAGCCGCTTAACCAACTGAGCCACCCAGGCGTCCCGAAGCTAATGAATCTTAACCCACAAATGTTCCACTTAGAGATAAAGCCCCACTCTCAGTGGGATGTTACCATCCAAGGAATCATTAGGGCATCCCAGTATCACCAGGTTTGGCTCCACATCCACACAGGTGAAATCCACTATTGCAACCCACTTTTGCACTGCCAAAGGCTCCATTTTTTCCAAGCACCTTTTGCCTTACATCCCAGAGTTTTAAAGAGGGACATTTTCTGAGCAAAGGGAAGTGAGAAAGAGAGAGAGAAACCAAGAAACAGACTCTTCACTACAGAGAAAAAACTTCTGGTTACCAGAAGGGAGGTGGTAGGGGGAAAAGGGAAATATTTATGAGGATTAAGCAGTGCACCTGTTGTGATGAGCATGAGGGAATGTATGGAGTTGTTGAATCACTATATTGTACACCTGGAACTAATATGACACTGCATGCTAACTATATTAGAATGCAAATTAAAACTTGAAAATTTTTAAAAATTAATTATTTTTTAAATAAATAAAAAGAGAGGTTTTTAAAATTTAAATTCAATTTAGAAAACACATAGTGTATTATTAGTTTCAGAGGGAGAATTTAGTGATTCATCAGTTGAATGTGACAATCTACAGCAAGTGCCCTCTTTAATGTCCATCACCCAGTGACTCCATCCCCCCACCCACCTCCCCTCCAGCAATCCTGTTTGTTCCCTAGAGTTAAGAGTCTCTTATGGTTTACCTCCCTCTCTGTTTTCTTCTTATTTTTTTCCTTCCCTTTCCCTGTATTCATCTGTTTTGTTTCTTAAATTCCACATATGAGTGAAATCATATGGTATTTTCCTTTCTCTGACTTATTTAGCTTAATATCCTCTAGTTCCAGCCACATGGTTGCAAATGACAAGATTTCATTCTTTTTGGTGGCCAAGTAATATTTCATTATATATATATGTTATTTAATATATAATGTTTCATTATAAATATATATGTTATATATATTTCTTTTTTTATCCATTCATCTATCAACAGCCATCTGAGCTCTTCCTATATTTTGGCTATTGTGGACATTGCTTCTATAAACATTGGGGAGCATGTGCCCCTTCAAATCATTATGTTTGTATCCTTTGGAGAAATACCTAGTAGTCCAATTGCTGCGTCACAGGGTAGCTCTGTTCTTAACTTTATGAGGAACCTCCATACTGTTTTCCAGAGTAGCTGCACCAGTTTGCATTCCCACCAACAGTACAAGAGGGTTCCCCTTTCTCCATATCCTTGCCAATATGTTGTTTCCTGACTTGTAATTTTAACCATTCTGGCCAGTGTGAGGTGGTATCTCAATGTGCTTTCATTTGGGGTTTGTTTTTGTTTTTTTGTTTTGTTTTGTTTTGTTTTCATTAATTTTATTTTATTTCTTTTCAGCGTTCCAAAATTCATTGTTTATGCAACACACTCAGTGTTTCATGCAATACATGCCCTCCATAATACCCACCACCAGGCTAGCCCAACCCCCCATCCCCCTCTCCTCCAAAACCCTCAGTTTGTTTCTCAGAGTTCACAGTTTCTCATGATTTGTCTCCCTCTCCAATTTCCCCCAACTCCCTTCTCCTCTCCGTCTCCCAATGTCCTCCGTGTTATTCTTTATGCTCCACAAGTAAGTGAAACCATATGTCAATGTGGTTTTGATTTGTTGTTCCCTGATGTCGTACTTTTTTCATGTGTCTGTTGGCCATTTGTATATCTTCTTTGCAGAAATGCCTGTTCATATCTTCTTCCCATTTCTTTTTTTTTTAAGAATTTGATAAACGTCAGAGCGTGACTATTTTTTTTTATTTACTTGATAGACAGAGATCACAAGTAGGCAGAGAAGCAGGCAGAGAGAGAGAAGGAAGCAGGCTCCCAGCTGAGCAGAGAGCCCGATGCGGGGCTTGATCCCAGGACCCTGAGATCATGACCCGAGCCGAAGGCAGAGGCCCAACCCACTGAGCCACCCAGGTGCCCCCCCTTCTTCCCATTTCTTGACTGGATTTTTTATTTTGGGGGTGTTGACTTTGATAAGTTCTTTATAGATTTTTGATACCAGCCTTTTATCTGATAAGTCATTTGTGAATATATTCTCCCATTCCCTAGTTGCCTTTTAGTTTTGTTAACTATTTCCTTTGCTCTGCAAAAGGTTTTCATCCTGATGAAGTTTCAATAGTTCATTTTCGCTTTTGTTTCCTTTGCCTTTGGAGACATGTCTAGCAAGAAGAAGCTGTTGTGGCCCAAGTCAAAGTGGTTGCTGCCTATATTCTCCTCTAGGATTTTGATGGATTCCTGTCTCACATTTAGGTCTTTCTTCATTTTGAGTTTATTTTTGTGTATGGTGTAAGAAAGTGGCCCAGTTTCCTTCTTCTGCATGTGGCTGTCCAATTTTCCCAGCACCACTTATTGAAGAGACTGTCTTTTTTCCACTGGATATTCGTTCCTGCTTTGTTTAAGATTATTTAGCCAGTGTTGAGGGTCCACTTCTGGGCTCTCTATTCTGGTCCAGTGATTTACATGTCTGTTTTTGTGCCAGCACCATACTGTCTTGATGAATACTGCTTTGTAATACAGCTTGAGGTCCAGAATTGTGACGTTTCCAGCTTTGGTTTTCTTTTTCTTTTTCTTTTCATTCCTTTGGCTATTCAGGGTCTTTCTGGTTCTATACAAATTTTAAGAATGTTTATTCCACCTCTGTGGAAAATGTTGACGGCATTTTGATAGGGATTGCATTGAATGTGTACATTGCTTTGGACAGCATAGACATTTTAACAATATTTGTTCTTCCAATCCATTAGCATAGAATGTGTTTCCATTTCTTTATGTCATAAGAGGGGACACTTCCTTGCTCATTGTTTTTCAGAGAAAATTAGAATAAAATTTCATGGTTAAACTAACCCTTCCCCTCCCTCAAGTAAAAAAGTTACCAACAGCTTATGCACAGTGCTTCTCATCTGCATAAGCACCAAGTGGCTGTTCATCTGATGTCATTCATCCTCTTGAACAGTGGTGAAGAAACGGCCATAATAATAGTGACATTAGTTTCTGCTCATCAGAAATAGTCACCATGAGCCACATACCAGGCTGAGACCTTTAAGTATGTTATCTGTTTGCCTTCTTTCTACCCGGTGAGGTAAAAGTATCACTACTTGACAGGTAAGGAAACTGAACTTTTTTAAAAGATTACTTTGTCCCAGACCTCATGATGAGTAAACGGTAGTGACAAATGTCAGATTCAACACCTAGGGCTCCTTTGATGCAGTATTTTCTGGTATTTCTCTTTTCTGTTGCATACCACATTCCTTGCAATCTCTGGTAATGAAAATAATAACAACCAGTAAATACTCAGTCCTCAGTATGATGTGGTGGTTCTTTAGAGCCTGGCTTCTGGTGTGAGACTAGAAATCTCAGATCCCTATTCTGGTTTTGTTACCTATAAAATGAGAAAAACAACACATATCCCCTAAGGTTGTTGTGAGGATTATGTAAGGTAACGTGCTTATCCTTGGACATGGTGCCTTGGGACATCTCAGTACCTGTTATCCATCAACATGGTTTTGAGCCTGATTTGGCTCCAGGTACAGTCAGTTCTCAGCCCCTCCCACACATTAGCACCGGTTGTCTCTCCGCTGCCTTGTGAAAACACCAGGGCTCAGAGAAGCTCCACAGATTGTCGAGGTCACCAGCCCCATAAGTAGTCCTGATGGGATTCAAACCTGATCTGAGAACAAACCATGCTCGTCTGTATTTTGGACAGACTTTACAAAGAATAATGAAAAAGTTGTGAAATTAATTCAGAAAAAAGTTGCTCACAAGCTATTTGGGGTCAATGTGCTTGCACAGCACTGCAGGTAACACTTAAAAAGGAAAATAAAACTGGGGTGCCTGGGTGGCTCAGTGGGTTAAAGCCTCTGCCTTCGGCTCAGGTCCTGATCCCAGAGTCCTGGGATCACGCCTCATCGGGCTCTCTGCTCAGCAGGGAGCCTGCTTCCTCCTCTCTCTCTCTGCCTGCTTGTGATCTCTGTCTATCAAATAGATAAATAAAGTCTTCCAAAAAAAGGAAAATAAAACATTCTTGTTTTCAAAGAACATGAATTTCAATAGAATTTTAGTTAATCATACTGCGAGGCAGAAAGAAATCCTTTCTATCACAAAAGTACCAAAACGTCCTGGACAGGAGCAAAATGGGCAGGGATGACAGTAGGAAGGTGGCAGCTGCGTTCTGAGTGTGGCATTGCAGCCACACCCTGAAGGATGAGTTAGGACTTTGGGAAAGACACTGGGGTAAAAATCATTTCAGGTTGAGAGAACAGCTTGAGAGCAAAAAACAAACAAACAAAACTAGTCCTGGAGTTTGACATGTGTTTCAGATGTCAAGACTGGTGTGGTTAGAAAAGGTGGCTTGTGTCCCAAGAACACTGGTCTTTCATATTAATAATAACTACCATTCTGTAAAGGTGAGAAAGAGACACCATGGCCAAACAAGTTAGGGAACACAGGGTTAAGCAAAACTAAACAGCGTTCTTTATTGCAGACTTCCCAGAGTCTAGAGTGTGCTAATACACCTTTTGAACATCCAACAGTGAGGAAGAGTGTGCAGTGTTGTCCAGTTTCTTACCCTGAATCCCTTGTGCAGAGGAGCATCTCAAAGTATCCACATTCCTTGGAGTGCACTTTGGAAATTGCAGGTCTGGAGCACAAGGAACATAGATCTATATGTCAAGTAGGAAAAGGGTCTAGGAAAGTAGAACAAGGATATGAAGAACCTCAAATGCCATGCAAAATTGTAATTTATCTTGTTTTTTAGAGAGGGGGAGGGACAGAGAAAGAGGGAGAAAGAGAATCTTAAGCAGGCTCCACTCTCAGTGTGGAGCCCGACATGGGCTCGATCTAATGACCCTGGGCTCATCACCTAAGCCAAAATCAGGAATCAGATGCTTAAACAACTGAGCCACCCAAGTGACCCCACGCAAAATTATTGAAACTGTTATGTGTGAACAATGGAGGGCTGTTAGAAGTTTTAGAGGTAGGAATGACATGATCAGGTATGTCATTTAGGAATACTGTCCTGGTTGCAGAATGAATGATGAATGGAGTGGTAGGGGCAGGGAGTGAAGTCATTGGGAGGATCAAAAGGTTAACATGAGTGATAATGTGGGCATAAAACAGGCAATGGGGAGCAGAAGATCCAACCAAGAAAATTCAGAGCACAGGGGTACACCATTTAGGCAAGGAGTCAGACCAAGGACACAGAGGACAAGGAATGTTGCATGGCCCAGAAGTGGATAGCTTGCTTTTATTTGAAAGAAAGAATGCTGAAGAAGGAAAAGGTCTGGGTTTGGGGAGTGGAGTGAAAGGAAGATAATGGAGAGAAAAGAATGAATTTGGTTCAGGACAGGCTGAGTTTGTGGTAACCCACTGAGCATCTGGGTGCAGATAATATTGTTAATTACTGTTTAAGAGTACTGTAAAAATCCATCTGGGGCCTTATAAAGGTGGGGATAGCCACTTGAGTGGTCAGCTCCCACATTGGGAGGTATGAGACAGAAGTGGATGAAGCACCTCAAGTATTCAAAGAAAGAAGACACTTCTAACAGTCCCCTGGCCAGTGTCCTGTGTATCTCTTTACACCTCTGCTCCCAGCCATTTAAGGTTATTCCTCCCCATCTATCCCCTTGCTGACCAGCACCCAACCCTCCTCTCCCATCATAACCTTGCCTTTCCAGAAGTTGCTGTTGGTACTCAGCTCGCCCAATTGCCCTGGCTGGCTCTTTTGCAAATGGGTCCAACAATTACCAGCTACTCATCTGCTAAGTGCAAGACAGCTCACTCCTCAGGTTGAACCCTCAAAGGCAGACCTAGCAGAACCAGACGTAAAATTCTCTGTCTTGATTTGGGGTCCCCCAAAGAAGATCCTGAGATAAGGATTTATGTGCATCAATTACTTGGGAGATGAGCCCAAGAAACAGTTAAGAAAGTGGAGAAATGAGTCAGAGAAGGGAAAGCAAAGAGGTATGTAAATGAAAAGTCCCTTCTGTAGTCCACTGGGCCTTAAACTCACTGGAAACTCTGGAAGACTATAAAGAACACACCTCATGGTTGTCCATTATGAGGGACAGCTGTGTATTTCCCCACGAGGTCCCATCCATCATTGTCCAAGAGCTACTTCCTGATGCACTAACTCCCTAGAATTTATAACTTGCATGTGTCCAGACCTACATGGTCCTAACTCCAGGAAAACCTCAGGAAGAGTCACAAAGTTTCCAGTAAGAAGACGTGGGTACCTAAGGTTATCAGAGGTAAGTGCAGGAGAGGTAAGCATGGAGAATCCACAGCATCTGTTGTAGCCACTAATAACTGGACACCAGTTTGTTCAATGGGAGATAGAATCCTTGGGAAAAACAAAGAAGTTTCTCTTCTGGGAAACTGGCCAATACTATTCCAAAGGAGAAACCTGAGTCAAATGTGCTTATTTCATAAGTTAGCAGTATATTTTAATGATCTTAAGAGTTCAGCAGTCACTACTGGCACCAAACTTCTCTTGGCTCTCTCCCTCATTTTCTATACATAGGTCAAAGAACTCTCAGCCTTGAATGAAAGCATTATTGACCAAAATTGTTTCAAACGTCAAATACACATCCCAAAAATGAAAACCAATCAAACCAAGGCTTAGAGAAAGTATGTGTATGTCGGACTTACCCTATAAATTACTTTTAGCTTTGATTAAATTCCTTTCTCTCTAACAAGTTTCTGGACTATCAATTATTATAATGGACAGGGTTGCTGGACTTCTAAAGAAGGCTTAGTAATTGCATTCAAATGTATTCTTTCAAAACATGCTCGGGACCTGATATTTGAATGCCAGCCTTGGAGTAGCAAAAGACATGAGGAAGATAGAACACAAAGAAATGGTGAGCCAGCTGGTCAACCAACCAGTCTTATTCATGACAGGCTATGATTAATATTCAAATACACAACCTGAGTAAACTAAATTTTCATGGAAGTGATGTTTATCGAATTGAGCACTATGCTATTCTGAATTCCGGGAAATGAATTTACAGCTGTAGAATCTTATAACCCATGTCTCCAAGCACTTTGGGCAACCATTTGCTTTATTGAAATAAATGGGCATGCAAAGAATTTGCAGCCACAGGCCTTAGAAGAAGAAGAAAACCATCCCTGTTGATTTTTCTCTAGGTCACAAATTTAAGTGAAAATAAGTCAATGTTGCCTTTTCCCCAACCTCAACAGGGTGCTGAAGTTTTTGGCTTGGCTTCTGGTATTTACTGCTCTCAGAAAATTTTTCTCCAGAGCAATATTTTTACAGCGACAGATTCTCCATAAAAAATAAATTTGGGGCATCAGCTTGCCTTAAGGCAAAAAAAAATTATTTGTAGAACTAGTCCTAAGAAAAATTGAGCTGCCTCACCTATAAAATGGTAATAATACCTGTTGTAAAGATTAAATGCACAAACAGCACTGAGCCCACAGCCTGGCACAGGATAGGAGTCGAATAAATTTTATTCACTTCTTGCAGTTTCCCTAAGGAGCTGTACGGCCAAGTGTAAGAAACATCTTCTGAATCTAGTGACTTCTGGAGCTTGAGCCCCATGAGTGACATGGAATAAGGAATTTATTATAGGGATTGGATCTTGTGCAATACGAGAGCTGGTGGAGAGCTGGTAGAATGGCCATTATTTCTGTATCTGGTGGCAGGTCTAAAGTCACTGAGATTAGCAGGGTAGGGTATCTGGAAGAAAACTGAACATGAAGCAAGAACCCCCAAAGACAGACTAAAGCCCACATCCCTTCTCACCATCTCCAATCTTGATGACACAGGTAACCTTCAAAAGATACCAGTGCCAGGGCACCTGGGTGGCTCAGTGGGTTAAAGCCTCTGCCTTCTGCTCAGGTCATGATCCCAGGGTCCTGAGATCAAGCCCCACGTTGGGCTCTCTGCTCAGCGGGGAACCTGATTCCCTTCCCCTCTCTCTGCCTGCTTCTCTGCCTACTTGTGATCTCTGTCTGTCAGATAAATGAGTAAAATATTTTTTAAAAATACCAGTGCCTTCACCATGTAACTCAGGATTTGGAAAAGCTGGAGGAGGAGATGAATGAGAGCCCACACCCACCAAGT